>JAEMOT010002226.1:32015-43221 GCA_019297695.1 Apostasia ramifera
TATATATATATATATATATATATCACAATATAAGAAGAGTAATGGGGCCTCTCTATAGTATAATCCTATATAGTCTTCAAGCATTCAAAGCATATATAAAATAGGAAAAGTGATCATGAATATCGATCACTTTCCTCAGTGGCAGTGATGAGGCCGGCGATGATAATAGATGAGTTGCCTTCGATCCAAATCCCCTCCTTACAATTCTTACAATATCTATTGGCTACTTTGACCGCCTCGATTGCGATAATTCTTTTAGCAAATATCAGTATGTATGTATGTATTTATGGAATGTATCGTAGCGCTTATTCTTTTAGCACGTACTTTGGAGTTCTTATCATTAGTATCATACTTTTGCTCAAAAGGTTCCTCAACAGATTAGGGTCATATCTATACTCAGATTTTCACTGTCATGACTCAAAGGCACATGAACATGAGTACCATATTATTGTAAAATATCACGTGGTTGCATCTAGAGGGAGTGAACAAATGCTAATCGGCAATTTAAAATTTAAAATTGCTTTAACTATATATATTTAATTTATTATATCTATAACACAATTAATCCAAGAGCAAATTAGCAATGAGACATACAATATAAATACAGAAGCAATAATAAAAATGTAAGTAATTAAATAAAAAAAAAAGAACACGATTCGCCTCAATTTTTCAGACTCAACTAACCCTAAGTTCTACTTATCTCAATAAGGTGTCAAATGCATATCTTAGCGTGATCTAGCTAGGCTAACTGCTATACGTACACGCATATACATATACGTATGTATGTATCTCAAGATCTTCGTTTAACTTATCTATGTGAGACTATTCTATTTTGTTTGTCTGTACGAGAAATACCTACAAGTATCATTTTGATATCCACATGAAAATTCATGAACCGTTATGTAAAAATTGTAAGATCATAGAAATCTAAATACTATAATTTAAATTTGTGAATCGATAAGCACAAAATCTTAAAAACTTAAGGACCAATATGTAATCTACCCTTTAGATAATGATATAGGTTAACTTGTGGTAAAATTAACTTGGCTAATTAAATTTATAGTTTGATATTTTGGATACAAACTAAAAAAAATTACATCAAATCATATTAAAAAAATTATAAAAATGACATAAAAATTACATCCAAAAATATTTATTTAAAAATGTAAGAAAGAGTTAATTAACAATAAAAAAAATTATTTAAAAATGAGTAAAACAAAAATATCAAAAACTGGCAAAATAATTATTGTACATTAATAATGACTGCAGCATACATCAAAGCAGATTTAAAATTCATTAATATTAAAAATTGAACATGTGTAATTTCTTATATTATTAAAAATAAATTCCCTAGAATTTGTTTTATGGTAAATGCCATAAAAATTGAGTTATTGGCTTGAAAATAAATAAATAAATACATTAACCTATACATAGCTAGGAATGATTATTTCATTGTATAATTTCCTTGTATATAAATCTCTAATACATTTATTTTTATAATATATATATATATACTTTTATCAAAAAAATATATATATATTTCTTAAAATAAAAATATTAAAATGAATATTATTCAACGAGTTAAAGTAGAGGTGTGCAAAAATACTTGAAAAACCAACGCCAAATCAAAACCGATCAATTTAATTCAGTTTCAGTTCTAAAAGATTAATGATTCGATGTGATTCTCAGTTCAAGCATTCAGCAATCGGAATCGAACCGAATATCAAATTAAATAATTATTAAATTTATCAATATTGTAGTGTATAAATTAAAATTTTATTTTATTATCATATAATGTATCTATAATATTATGAAAAAATTAAATATTTTTTATTTATATGCATTGACATTAAATTCGAAGATCTACAAATAATTGTGCATATCATTTGCTTTAGTACATGGTGGTCCTCTCGTCGCATTGAGCTCACAATTAGGGATGCGATTCGGCCAACCCGAATCGATTTTAAGCAAAACCTAGATTCAAATCGGCTAAGATCAGTTCCACCACTCTGAGAATTCGGGTCCGGTTCAAATTTAGTTCTTACTTTTATTTATCAACAGTCATAATTTTAGAATTATTATTATATTAAAAAGAATTTATATATTATAAATTACAACTATTATTAAAATGTAAATTCAATAAAATTTAAATAAAATTTGTATCATGAGTTTATTTTAAAAAAGATATTAATTTTAAAAAGTAAAAAAATGATGATATTTAATTAAGAATAAAAGCATGGCTCCACAAATGATCACACTATCAGTTTTTTTTAAAATAAAAATAAAAAATAAAAAAAATAAAAAAATAAAAAATAAAAACAGGCTCCACAATTATCTTACTACTAATACAACAACTCGATAAAAAATGAATAGAATAAATAAACTTAAGGTCGAAAATATTATCGATATCATTCACATAATTCAAAAAAACACATTTGAAATTAACTTAATAATTAAGAATCAATCAACGAGAGTTACATATATGTAAATAGACCTAGTAATTTTCATAATTTTAATTAATAGTCCCCCTCAATATCATTTTAATGACTTGCACATATTTGATGACTTTTATTACCTTCAAGTAGAATTTTCAAATAAAATTTGTTCAAAAAAAAATTTTTATTTCATGTGAATTAATAGTTGTTTTATTTCGTTTAATATAATAATTTATTTATTAATTAATAATCCATTAATCAATGATTATTAATGCATAACATAATTATACCCCAATTCCAAGTATAGTTTTTTGTAACATTTGATTAATTGCATGCTTTTTTTTTTTGATAAAAATTGCATGTTATATAAAATAAATGAACTACAATAAAAAAAAAACTAATTTTCAATGATTTTGAAATTTGTTGTAATAATTTTTCTAATTAAATGCAAAAAAAAAATGACTTGGTTATTATTTTGTAATACAATAACACCAAATAATTAACTTATTGAAATGCACACATAATTAATGAAACTTACAAGCTGCATTTATATTTGTGTAATTCTTCAATTTATTTTATTCTAAATAATTCCTCAATATTTGAATAATCAATGACAGAGAAATAAGGATCATAATATTATTATGATAAATATAGAAATTTAATTAGTGGTTGCAAATAATTTATATATATATATATATATAAATATATAGTAGTCAAAGTCCATGATTGATCTCTCAATTGTCAAATTTTTAAATCAAAGAATAAATGAGTTGGTGGCATGAATTATAATCTAACATGTGGAGGATGTCTTTTTCTTAATTATTGTACAATTTTTAATTTGGTAAATGCCATTCAAATTCTTAAAATTTGAGGTAATTCAAGTAAATTTCTGATTTTAAAAAATTTTCAAATGAAATTTTTAATGTTGATATTATTATTTAATAAAAAAAAAGTCCTTTTTGCTTAATTTTTATATTTTTCTTATCTTTTTAGTAAATTTTATATTTGAATTAAATATTTTAATATAAAAAAAAGGACAAAAGTACTCTCTCTCCCGCCTCCCATCCCAGGTTAATGTCGGCTAAGTAAAGCGACTTTGGAAGTGGCGACCTGCGCGACTACACTTGTGTGTATGATGCGGGACGGAAAAGATGCCAATGATATTCTATATTTATATTTAGCAAAATTGATTAGCAAATTATTTTAATTAAGAGAAAAAAAAAATTTATATAAATTATACGATAAATAAGATTTTTAAATCCCGTAAATTAAGATATTTTAAAATTAAAATTAAATTGGATCGTATGATAAATAAGAATTTATCAATTTAGATTAGGGCGTCAATTTAAATTCAATAAATCAGATCCGAGGTTCAGGAATTTAGGACAGGCATTTCACAATTAAATTCAATAGTAATTGACACACAAGAAATATCAGGTCACACAATTAGAGCCAAATAAATAATCCAAGTCAAGCGAATAATTTGTATTGAAATCAAATAAAGAGTTAGTGATGATGATTAACTGATCTGATCGAGGGCGACGCGCGGACAATGCGCAAACGGCGCAAGGGCGTGAGCACAGGCGGGCGCACGGGCAGATGTACGAGCAGGTGCAAGCGGGCGCGCAGGCGGGAGCAAGCGGGCGAGCAGGCGAGCGCAGGCNAGTGGCGACACACGAGCGATTCCCGAGCCGACAGAGAAGAAGAATGGGAAACTGATTATTAGGGCTAGGAATTTACATCAAGGGACCTGGATTTTAGTTGAGCTGAAGCAAAGGAAAGATTTTTTTTTTCTTTTTGAAAAGTGGATAACTAGGCTAATTTGAGGATTCTCACCAAAGGCTAACCTTACCCTTTTCTTCACCGGAATATCGACCCCTTAACCCGGATCTAGGCTCTGAGAAAACTCAAACATAATTTCATTCATCAAAAGGCTCCCTTTTACAATGCAAGGCGACCTCTTTATATATAGAGATCTCATGTAGAAATTTGAAAATATAATATTAAATACAGAAAATAAAATACCAAATAAATAAAAGCAAATATAGAACTAAGTCTACTACAATAAAATAAAATCAGTTCCAAATGTGATGAGTCTTCAAATCTTCTAAATATAATCTGAATCAAATCAAATCTAAATAAAGCTAATATGAAAATCTCTATTAGCTCTAATTAATTTGAATTTTGATTCAGTACATAACGTCATCCTAGCCATCCAATTCGATGCTGATCTATGTCCCCACTAGTTTAGCACCGAAAAGTAGTGGCCTTCACAGTAGCACTTGTGCATAGCAGTGGAGTGCAGCGTTCCTGCATGGCACACATGACGGTGGCGACCTATCGCTATGTAGGCCAAACCTTGGTCGACAGTGACTTGAGATGGGAGGCGGGAGGGAAAAGGTATTTTTATCGTATTATATTTAAATCTTTAAATTACTATAAATTTTATTTGGGCATTTACATACATATCTTTTAATTCATTTAAGGGGTATGTATGTAAATTTGTCAATTTTATTATATTTGAAATTATGAACCTACTCACTTAGGTTATCTAAAATATACGCCAAAATTATTTGATGTCTTGCATAGAGTTGAACCACATTAAAGAATTATGAGAATTTTGTTTTTATTTCTAGATTAAGACGAATATTAGAATTTAAAATATTTATACGAATATACATATGTGGAAGCTAAGATTTTAATTTATATAAAATTTGAATCGATAAATCTTGGATATTAGATTGAAAATAAATCAAAAATTTTTAATTTAACTTTATATAAATTTTTAATCTAAAATTTTGACATTATATATCTAACGTAGTTTGCTGCATGAATCTTAAGGTTCGTTTAGTTCGGATTTTTTTAGGCCAACTCAAGTTTTAACAGTAAGAATTAACTTTATTTTGTATTTTACACACTTTTTAATATTAAATTAAATTTTTTTCTTATTAAACATATAAGATAAAAATAAATAAATTCTTGTCTACAATTTGATTCTCGAACCAAATGATTATGCCTTAAGGCAATGAATCTTGTATCCAATTATATCGTCGATAGTTGAGTCTAAATTTTGACTGCCAATTTCCCAACTGAGTCGGGTGATGGGTTGTAGTCATGAGTTCAACTTTTCGGTCAATTGGACCGACAATTATCATGGCCCAATGTGGTTGACTCAACCGTCTTGAAGCAATAAATTCGGTTCAAGTGTGATTCTCATAAATTAAAATCAGGCCTTAGCATTTAATTCAATATTAAAAAAAAAATTAGGATTTAATTCGCAATGAAAATATCCACCACACAATAATAAAGAAAAAAAGACAGCAGTAAAATTTCACGTAGACGGGAGAAATTAAATATCCACTATTACGATTAAGTACAAATAAAAATTAAAAAAAATGAGAATTAAAATACATTTACAAAATAAAATAGATCTCACTAAAAAATTTTTTTTTAATCAAAGTCTCTGATTCTAATCATTTATGTTAAATATATTAATATATATTAAATGAAAAATTAAATATAATATATATTCAAAATAGACAATTAATCTAATACATTTTCTCTAAAATATCTAAATCTTAAATTTTAAATTTTATTAAATTCAAAATAAATGCTTAATCAAAGTGATGAAAGTAGGTAATATAATATTATTAAATGATATTAGTCAAAGTATTTATATAAGATTTTATTTAGTCAAATAATTCTTTTCAAGTAGTTGATCATGTTGTTAACTGCTGACATCGAGTTTGACTCTATATTTGAATTGTCAATGAAAAACAAAACTCGGTTCTCGCTCCAATCGTACTTAAATTTGAATTCGATTCGAGCTCATTCTGAATTATTTCAAGTTAGCCTCGAGTTAATACTTTAGTTCAAGTTTTATTTTTACTTGAGTTTGAGATAGTGTTGACTAACTTGAAATAAACTTGAACTGATTCGAAATAAATAATTAAATATATATTATTATATATTTATAAATTTATACGTTTTATTATGTATTGTATGTTTGTTTATAATATAATTATTTTAAATATATGAAGTCCAGCTCGAAAATCACTTCAAGTTTGAGCTTACGTTGGACTCGAATGCTTAAGAGTTTGAGCTAGTAATGACTCAGTTACAACGCTAATTTTAAAGTTTTTACTTGGAGTCGAGTTTAACATGACTTGAATCAATTTTAACCCTATTTTAATACCTTATTAACTTTGATGTCTCATTTGGCTTGAAAATATTTTAGGAGTTTTCTAATTTTTTTAAGATGAAAGAAGAAAAATAAAATTAATTTTTATTAATAATATGTATATATAATATAAAAGAATTAAATTAAATTTATTAATAATATAAAATGTTAATAAAAACATTTTGAGGTGAAGTATGAGGTTTTTTTTGATTACTTCAAAGTATTAGCGACATTTACATAGTGGACATAAAAATTTAGTTAATTTATAGATTTCACCGTAAATCTCAAAATATTATAGATATCATATCTAAAATAGCTATTTTTTTATTTTTCACATCCTGCTGTAAATTCTATCAGAAGATTTAATCATAGTTAAATTTCAACAAAATTTCAACAAAATTTCAACCATTGATTGCATCATTTAACCATCGACCTTCGTGTTAGGGCATCGCGAAGCTGTATTGATTCCGGCGACAGCATATTCACGGGAGGCGGCAGCATGTTCTCGCGAGCATCACTCTGTCATTTGCATTTTCTTCTTACGTGGGCATCACGAGTGAGCATCAGACCTTTCGAAGATTTAACTATACTTAAATCTTCCAATAAAATTTACTACAGAATGTGAAAAATAAAAAAATAGCTGTTTTAGATGTGATATCTGTAATATTTTGAGATTTATGATAAAATTCGTAAATTAGCTTAATTTTTGTGACACCATATAAATATTTCTTTAAAATAATCATTAAATAATTAGTCAATGATAAGACATTGACTAATAAGTTATCTCCCAAGTGACGTCATCTTTGAAAAGTATATAAGAGAGAGACAGTCATCAATTCTCACACGCACATGCGCACCCACATGTGTGTATATATATATATATAGGATATTTACATGGTAAATACATAAATTAAATTAATTTACGAATTTTACTGTAAATTTCAAAATATTACAGATGTCACATTTAAACGGCTATTTTTTTATTTTTCACATCCTGTGATAAATTTTATCAGAAAATTTAACTATAATTAAATCTCAGAAAGGTCTAATACTCACTCGTGATGCCCGCATAAGAAGAAGATGCAAATAGCAGGGTGATGCTCGCGTGAATACGTTGTCGCCTCGCGTGAATACGCTGCCGCCTTGCGTGAATATGCTGCTGCCGGAACCAATGCAGCTCCGCGATGCCCTAACATGAAGGTTGATGATTAAACGATGCGATCAATGGTTGAGATTTTGTTGAAATTTAATTATGGTTAAATTTTCTGATAGAATTTACTGCAGGATGTGAAAAATAAAAAAAATAGCTATTTTAGATGTGATATCTGTAATATTTTGAGATTTATGATGAAATTCGTAAATTAGCCTAATTTCTTTGTCGACCATGTAAATATCCCATATATATATATATATATATTAATAAGAAATTAATATAAAATATATTTTTATTAATATTGATGCTGTAGTGTTACCGTTCAATGAAAATGAATTTGTTTAAATAATAAGCGATTTAAGATATGAAATATATTATTATTATAATTTTTAATTGAGGTCAAAAAAATTATAATTTGTGTGTTACTAATTGATGCGGGATTGATGAATGATAATGCAGTTTAGAGATCAGCAATATTACAAGACAGAATATTCACAAACTAACGCTTGAATATCAGAGAATAATTTTGTGATGACTGAGAAGTTAATTAAGCCCGTAAAACTAATTACTTTTAAAATTTTAAATAAATTAGATTGAAGGTAATTGAGAAATTACCAATTCAGATTAGGGCGTAATCCGGTTTTCAACAAGTCAGAAACGGGGAACAGGATTAGGGATCTCACAAAATTTAACCAACAATAATTGAAAATCACTCAATAATGAAAGATCACACGAGCGGAACAAGTTCGAGCAAATCACAAGCGAGTAGAAAAATCCAGATTATTTGATTTTACCAGATTAAAGGTTTTATTGAAATTCGTACCTGAATCAGAAAATTCAAGCGTTAGTTTTTTAATATTCTGCCTTATAATATTCCCGATCTCTAAACTGCATTTTCATTCATCAGTCCCGCATCAATTAGTAACACACAAATTTTTTAAATGGAAAGAACACTCATCCCTTCAGGTAGATCTGTGCATTCGGTTTAATTGGTTGGTTTGGTGACCAAACCAAAAAAAAAGATTGAGTTCGGTTTTAGATTTAATGAAACTAAGCCAATCAAATTAGATTATAAACCAAACCAAACCAACCAAATAAATATCAGTTTGGTTTGGTTTGGTTCGGTTAAAATCATATTTTTTTATCTAAAAATTTTTCTTAATATTCTTATAATAATATTAAATATTGATATATTAATAAGATCTAGATAATTGCTTTAATATAAGAATAATTTAACACAATAAATAA
This sequence comes from Apostasia ramifera, assembly GCA_019297695.1. Lineage (NCBI taxonomy): Eukaryota > Viridiplantae > Streptophyta > Magnoliopsida > Asparagales > Orchidaceae > Apostasia > Apostasia ramifera. The sequence continues at coordinate 41,032 of JAEMOT010002226.1, forward strand.
TTTTACTTAATAACTCAATTGCATCACAAAAATAAACTAACAAAAAATTTAAAAAAAAATTCAAAAGTAATTGCATATCATTACAAAAAAAAAATTTAAATGTGAAACTATTTAAAACATAAACTTACACAATGGTACTTAACAAAATAATTGTTTAATAAAAAATTTACTCAACACAACTTAACTTTGATTAATCTCAAATTAGTGGCGAGTTTCACTAAAATTTAGCTAACGATAAAAAAAAAACCATCTTCAGAAACTCGATCAATGTTAGATATTGTAATTGTCAAATTTTATCATAAATCAACGAATTCAGTGTTACAGTTTGGCTCTAAGGTCGTCGATTATTAGTCAAAGGTCCTTATCGAAAGATCTGAAGGCTTGAATATTGTCTACATTACTAGTCATAGTGTTTGACCTGACATGGTGTTATCATAACACTATCAAATGACTGTTCATAAAAATTTATATTTACTTTTTATTTAAAGTATTAAGTTTAATATTAGCTACTGAAAATAATCATATATACAATATGTATTTTAGTTTTGTTTTAAATTTGATTAATTAGTCATCTTGATTATATTTTCATTAAAAATAAAAAAAATCAGATTTATCAAATTCATATAATTTAAAAATATAATTAATAAACTAGTTAATGGGCTAGTTGCTCACAATGTTATCAACATGAATTTGATCTATAAATTAATTAACAGATTGGATCAATTTGAATTGAATTTCACTCGAATATTATTTTTTTAGTATTGAATTAATGATATAATTTTTTTTAATAGTAAGTGATAACTTTTATATATAATATAGTCGTAATTAATTTCTACTTTTACAAATAGAACATCGATGAAAGCTGCTTAATTTTTTCTAACGTAATTATCAATACACTTGAGAATTTGAGTTGGCTCGATTAAGATTCGAGATCTAACGCTAGTCAAGTCGAATTCCAGCTCAAAGTTTTGAAATCGATCTAAACTCGAATCAATAATAACACTTAGCTTGTTCACTCTCACTTGATTAGTACTCAACTATGATATTACCTTCATAAATAAATTATATCCAATTTATTTTCATTAATCTTGAGGAAAGAAATTCATCCAGGTTGCATGCATGCTACAATCTTCACCAAATCTGATCATATAATATGCAGGACATAATATACAGATTTATTATTAATCATACAAAGCATTAAGAAATAAAATTAAAGTTCATATATATATATATNGATAATTATATATTAGGATTGCATTAATAGCTGAGAGTATTCACTGTACAATCTCTCGAGGTCGACTTCATCACGATGATGATCATGATGGTCAACTAAATCCATGTCTTTTGGATCAAGAAGAAGATCAGCCGTTGACCATAAAAGGTCAAACTGCAGATCTTCTTCTTCGTCGTAGCTGCTCGAGTCTGATCCGAACTTATCCTGATCCACCCTCTTTCCAAATCCTAAGGTGAGCTCCTCGCTATTTTCCGCCAACCGCGCTGTAAACCTTGTCGGTTTCGGAGCGTAAACTCGGACGCCGTTCTGGTCCTCCGTTCCGCTTGTGGTTCTGTCGACTTTCCTGTTATTGATCGTAATGTCGATATCGTTGTTCTTCTTTTTCTTCTTGTTTGACTTATTGAGCGTCGCATCGCGCTTGGATCTCGGAGCTCCTTGTTTTAGATTGAATCCTTGGCTCCTCAGCTTCTTGCTGAGGTGACTGTTCCAGTAATTCTTGATCTCGTTGTCGGTTCGTCCCGGGAGGCGCCCCGCGATCAACGACCACCTGTTGCCGAGCAGCCGGTGGAGCCGGATGATGAGGTCTTCTTCTTCTGGCCCGATGTTGCCGCGCTTGATGTCGGGTCTGAGGTAGTTCATCCACCTCAATCTACAGCTCTTCCCACATCTAAGAAGCCCTGCACACACCAAGCCAATCAAATAACCACACACACACTCACACAGAGAGAGAAAGAGAGAGAGAGAGAGAGAGAGAGAGAGAGAGAGAGAGAGAGAGAGAGAGAGAGTACCAGCTTTCTTAGGGAGAGATCTCCAGTTGCCTTCTCCATGGGCGTGGATATAGCTGGTGAGCAATGCGTCTTCTCTTGCAGTCCATGGCCCTCTGTGGAGTCCCACCTTGGAGCAACACGGAGCTCTTCCCATTAATGTTTCACTTCTCTCTCTCTCTCTCTCTCTCT
>JAEMOT010002226.1:56886-75059 GCA_019297695.1 Apostasia ramifera
TGTAAAATTTATGATACGTAAATTAATTATTTAATAAAATGAGTTAATTATTATATATTTATAGAACACATATAATAAAAAGTAGGGCAAATTACACCCAAGTCCCTGATTTTAAGGGTTATATCACGTAGGTTCACATTTTTAAAATTATAACATCGGGGTCCCTAGGTTTTAAAAAATTATCATCTGGGTCCTTTTTTATTTTACTATTATTAAAAAATATTAAAATTACCATTATACCCTTACTCTCCCCCTCTCCACCCAATCCAGCAGCCACGCAGTAGTCGCGCCACCCCGCACGGCCGCGCAGGTCCACATTTTTAAAATTGTAACATCGGGGTCCCTAGGTTTTAAAAAATTATCATCTGGGTCCTTTTTTATTTTACTATTATNATGGAGAGAGGGAGGGTAAGGGTATAAGGATAATTTTAAAATTTTTAATAATAAAAAAAATAAAAAAGGACCCAGATGATATTTTTTAAAACCTAGGGACCCCGATGTTACAATTTTAAAAACGTGGACCTGCGTGATAATAAACCCTAAACTCAGGAACCTGGGTAATTTGCCCTAAAAAGTACTTAAATTAAATGTCTAATATAGTCAAAAGTAAAAATATTTTAGATAATACAGTAATTTTAATAAAACAGTTTTGCTTTTGATGACAGCTTTTATAAATAGCACTTTGCCAAACATATAAATCAACTTTATTCAATAACATTTTTTTATATAGTTATGTGGTACAACACTTTTTTATACAGAACAGTAATGCTAAACAGAGCCTAAATTAAATATTTACGAGCAATACTTTTTATTTTTATTTTTTAAAGATGGTAAGCCATAGTATTAAACTAAATTAATACTACAAATATTGTAAAAGTCAACCAGCATCCTCCTTGAGGATATTACAAAAAGTAATGGGAAGAGACATATCTCTCTTCCAGCGAAAATTGCCTAATGTAGCATAATGAGGCAAAAAGTCGGCTGCACTATTCACTTTACACGATACATGCGTAATCCTACAAAAAGGGAATGAAAGTAAAACTTTTGCAATCTGTTCAATGATACTGTCTCTATGTGAGTTTGCATAAGTTTTAAGATTTTCTGATAATATTGCTAGTATGCGTGGACGCTTGCTTGGTGCTAGATTGTTATCTAATATTCTATCTGGAGCTCTCTTTACTGATTGCTGATACTGAATATGATGCTCCATTTGATGTTCTGAATATACTAGTGGTACCAACCCATTGTTCCCTTCCTTGTTGCTGATCTGGATAGTTTTATACATGTTGTATGAGATCTAACTGACGTCAAGTGATTTCATATTGGGATAAGCTATTGCAAATGAGTTGTCGCACCTCCATTGAGCCTCCTTCCAACCAAACCACACATGTCCTCGGCACAACGTCTGAAATGACTCTCTATCCCTCAAATGTAGCTCATTTCTCGGCAGTTTGAACTATACTTGTTAGTTGTTAGGATTCTTCTACTTTCACCTCTGATAAAAAAAAATTATTACAGTTAGTATCCTCTAAGTTCAATATGTACAAATAGTACTTTCTAATTTAAATGTAACTTCATAGGCACCACTCTTATGCTAACTTTCATTTATCGTTTGTTATTTAACTAAAATTAATCCAGTTCTTCATTTAAGAGGTAGATTACACCATCTTTCTTTTTGGGCAAATTACACCCAGGTCTCTCATGAGTTTAATGCTTAATAACGCACAGGTCCACGTTTTAAAATTATAACATTGGGGTCCATGAGTTTTAATAAATTATCAAATGAGTCTTTTTTTATTTTTTTATTATTAAAATCTTTTAAAATTATCTTTTTCCCCCTGCCACTCTCTCTCTCCTCCCTATCCCGCGCACGTGCGAGACCGCGCAGCCGTCGGTGAGTCTGGCGGCCGCGCGACCCGCCTGGCCCGTGCGCTTGCGGGGATTGGGAGGAGAGAGAGAGAGAGAGGCGGCCTCTCTCTCCTCCTGATCCTGCGCACGTGCGGCCGCCAGACCCTCCGACAGTCGTGCGGCCGCCAGACCCTCCGACAGTCGTGCGGCTTCGCGTGTGCGCGGGATAGGGAGGAGAGAGAGGGGCATGGGTAAAATGGTAATTTTAAAAAATTTTAATAAAAAAAAATCTCATTTAATAATTTATTAAAACTCAGAGACCTGATGTTATAATTTTAAAAGCTTGAACATGTGCGTTATTAAGGGTTAAACTCAGGGACCCGAGCGTTATTCTCCTTTCCTTTTTAATTTGACCCATTTTAATTATTTCTGTTTTTCTATAAATTTATTATTATTAAGTTTCGTGAAATGTGCTGGATGTAATTTAATTATACGTGTTAATTCTAGTTAAAAAAATGATTAACAAAAATTAGCGCGAGATATTTTCTGTAAATTTACATTCAAACTAAGACATACCACGCTACTTGTAAATATTTAATTTCTAAAATTTATATTCAAGTAAATATTTAAACTTAAAAAAAATCTGACCATGATATATAATTTCTAAAATTATGTAAACATAACTTAAAATTTTATTTTGACTTCTTTGGGCCTTATAAATAAATTAAACACATATCATGCCATTACGTTATCATTGATGTTCTTATATTATTTTATAGAATACATTAATTTTAATTATTTAAGAATAAATTTAATTTGATATTATTTTAATCTATATTATTATTTCATGTTATTTATATATCATAATATCCAATTTATAAATTTTTTAATATTATTTACATATATCATTATTATTTTTATTATATAACATTAAATTAAATTAATGTCCCAATATTAAAACATTATTTTTAATAATTCAAATTAATATTTCTTTCAAACTAACATCTAATTAAGAAATTGTGGTGATTGGAAGAATAATCAATCACTTGGTTGAAAATAAAAACTCAGAAAGACTAAAAAATATTCATGTCTTCGTCAGTAGCGAGAAAACTTTGCACAAGTAGTTCATGTAGAGTCGCATTGTTGACTACGGAAATAAATTATTAAAAAATTACATCATTTATGTACATAAAATAACATATATATATAATTACATTTATAGCACTATATTTAAAAAAATATTATAAATTTTATATTTAGTTATCAAAAAAAAAAAAATACAAAATTTATGAAAAGCTTCAATTATAAATTACACTTTAGATATTTGGATTATTGCTGTCGCTTTAATTGTTGGTTTAAATGAAATAAAAATTTGTTAATTTGAATTGACGGTGATCCAAAAGTCATTAAAAATTAAAGTGAAATATCATATCTAACATTGATTCATTTATCATTAGAGCTAAGACGTCTATCATTTGTCACTGATCAATACGTAAAAATAGAATATTCTAATTTGATCGGAGATCGATAAATAAAATATAATTTATAATTAAAAATTTCCGTAAGTTTGTAATTTTTAAAAATTAGATGTAATTTTTTTTTAAAAAAAAAATTTGATGGAAAAATTTTAAAATATTTACTAAATGTATATACCATTTTATACATATTTAAAAAGAATTTACATTTAAATATCAAAGTTTTATTAAACAAGTTATAAACATTAAACATAATAAATTAATCAAATAAACAGCATAACTAGAATGACTTAAAAAATAATTATTTTATGTTTAGGGGTAAATATCACGCTTAGGTAAATCCTATACCGACAAAGTGTATTATTTAGTCTCACATCGACACAGCACATGAGAGATACTAAGTATGTACAGGAACACACCCTTATTCCTGTAGATGCGTTTTAAAATCTTAAGGCTTATTGGGTCAAAGTGAATAATATCTATGATGAGTTGAACTGTTATATTTTTAAAATGCATCTACAGGGATAAAGGTGTGTTCTCATGTATATCTATCATCTCTCTCGTGTTTTATTTTTGCCTTGTCAAAGTGCAATAGCGGGATGTGGAGCAATTTCTAGCAAACACTTGTCATTGCGAGCAAAGTAATCACCGGCAGAGGCATGAGTCGATGGGCAGAGTAGGTTCGCAGTTAGTTGTGGGTTGGAGGAGTTGATTAGGCAGCATGGGCACGAGCATGACTTGGTTGGGGAGGATCGTGTTTCATACTATGTTTAGGGAATTATTTTTCAATAGCCTCACATGAATTGATTTCGATACGTTCCAACTCCTTTGCCGTCTCCTCCTTCAACTCGAATCCTACATAACTGCTTTTCTTATTTCAAGTTCCATAAAGCATGTTACCATATTCAGTGTAACTTGAGCTTATAATTTCATCATGCTGTCTTGATAATTTCCTGAAATATAAGATATCAGATGTTGGTCTACCATAAGCAATAGAACCAACTCTACATCAAAAGAAAAAAATAATCTTAACGCCAATTGAATCGTCTATACTTTTTTCGGACTTTGATATGGAGCTCTAGTTTTTATTAAATTATGATGCTGTCAAAGTTCTTTACTTCGACTAACACAATTTTAGAGCCTTGGAGAGGCAGACTATTTCCTATAATTCTGCTAATTTGAAATATTTTTTTGTAAATTTGGGAAGCTCTACAAGTCATGCTAGACGTTTCGTGCAATTCAAAAAGGCATCTACCTGAGTTAAGGGAGTTAGTGGGGTTCTCTCGAGCTTATGATCTTTTTAGTTCTAACATCAACTCCTACTTCTGCTGATCTTTTTGTTAACAGCCTTGAGCATCTGCATTGCTTACCTCAATGTTTACTCTTTCTTCTCCTTCTCTGCTTCTTGCCTTTTCTTCTTCTTCTTCTTCTCGATCCGTATCCTTTCTCCTTGTATGGTTTACATTGGTATTTCTTGCTGCTCAAATGAAACCATATGAAATCTGCGTGGATCTTTGCAAGAAGAAAGAGTTACAGTCACTTTTATGGCTCAGCAGTGTTTTCTAGCCAGAGAAGTGAGAGTTTTGGTTCATAATTACTTGTTAAATTCCTTTTTCTCTGTTTTATTTTATTTTTTTTAATACAATTGGTTGCTCTTTCATGTATGGTGCCTTGTAGTTTGTTGGTAATTAGAGAGAAAAGAAAGAAAACAAAAATCTGCTTTTCTGTATGTGAATGTTCATAGCCTGCCTTTGTTTCAAATAATCATGTAATGGTTTGTTCTTTATAGATTCAAACACATGGCTGTCTGCAAAACTTAAACAAATCCCTAATCTGAAACAAGCATGTAAACAACCATTGAAAAAGGATTCTCTAACATAAAATACAATAATTTTAATCCAAACAATGGGATTGAACAACTGAGAAGTAAATCAGATGGTAAATAGTCAGCAAACCTGCTGCACTGCTGGCAGAACCTTTGCATCTGCTTGCAAACAGGAGCATTGGATGTCTTGCTATGAAGCTCGCAAACTTTGTGCCGCCGGTGATAATCCTTAGCATTCGACAAATCCGCCTTACAATCATCCACCTGACACATTGGGTAAGTGACGGCATTGCTTGGTGATCCAGATCTTACTCTCTTGAACGGCCTAACAACAGGTTCTTCTACCGCATATGATCCACCTCCGAGCTTCAAACTAAGATTCTCACTTTCCTGTACCAACGCCTTTCTACCATCATCCCTTCGCTGCTCCGTATCATTGCACTCCCCAGCAGACGGTTTTGCGGTGAATCTCACACTGTCCCAATCCCACATCCTCGGGTTCCAGCTACTCGAATCACCGGATAAATCGAGCCCAGATCCCATGAGCCACCGGTGGCTCTGCTGCTGCTGATGAACGTTCGGGAGTACTCCAGGGCATGCCCATGACAAATCCCGCTTCCTCGCCATGGCCGGCGCAGAGAACAACTGACTCTGTTGGAGGAAAAGAGGAGGAGCAAGACCCACATCCATCTCTCCCTCCATCTCAAGAAACCCAAGCCCCGGCCGGAATCTCCTCTCCCCCGAGAAATTTAGGTAGTTTCCCTCTAATCTTAAAAAAAGAGTTCCAAAAACGGAAACCCAAATCTTCTATACCTCCATCTGCAGCCTCGATTCCCTAATGACTTCAAGCTTTGCCCGCAGAGCTAAATGGGTCGAGGATGGCAACCGACGAAATGCAGCGGTTCTGAAGAGTGAGAAAGGCAAAGAGAGAGAGAGTGTGTGTGTGTATGTGTGATGAGAAGAAGGCTTTGCGTACTCGGAAGCTTCTTTTCCACTTCTTCGTCCACCGGGAAGAAGAGTCGGCCTCCACTCTCCGCTCCACCACCATCAATTATTTCGCCATCGTAAGCATAAAGTTAATCGGATTCCTTCCTCCCACATGCGCTTCCATCTCCTCGCCAAGTTGCAATCTGGTCCCTATACAAATTATTTATTACCGGAATGATTACCATCTTTTCTAAATTTTCATATCTATTCTTTTCCTTGAAGTAAAAGAAAATCACCGACTTAAAAATCGAATCGAATCAGTTGGTTCAACTTATTAACTCTTAAATTTTTTTTTGAAAGTTGGAGCGGATGGAGTTTAGGGATTCTCACCGAAGACCCAAGCCCTTCCCTTTCCAGGATATCAATTTATTCTAGAATCAGATAATCCCAAGGAAAACACAAGTCAAATTCATTTAGCATTAAAAAAATAAGAATATTAGAGAAGCGTTTATATAGACCTTCATACAAACTTACTCAATAAAGAAAAAAAATACATAATGTAATAAATTTCTCACACAAACGAGAAAATACCATATAACATGTCTAAAATAACAATCACAGAAATAGAAACAACTAATATAAAATAAATACGAGAAATAAAATTATCCCAAAATGGAATCCCCAATCAATCAGAATGAATGAGAGATTTCCAATCCACCAAGTCAGCGATCCGCAATATCCATCTTTCCAAATCTGTCCTAATAATCATTCAATCCATATCAAAGCAGCATGGCTAGATCTCGGCCATCGATGGTGAATTCTACCAGGAATGAATTGATAGTCAATCGTGGTATCCCCACCAACCTGATAGAGGGCTTTAATTTAATAAGTGAATTATTTCTTTATTACCGCACACCACTTTGATGACCAATTAATATACTAAGCTCATATTTTCATTTTACTTCTGATGGTTTGATTTTCTGCTTCTTTATCTATTCTTCATAAATTTATGTTCTCATTTTTTATTGAATTTATGTCTTGCCATTGATTTATGCATATTATTTTCGAATACTTTGTTTTGCTTTTCTTTCGATATATTTGTTTAGTTTGCATAATAACTTCATTTTATATGTAGATTACTTTTAAGAAGCACGCTTTAGTTTAATATAACTTTTATCTGTAACTCAATTTCTACTTTGCATATCTCCATTTTAAGTTTGCTTTGCATATCTCTATCTACAACCTGATTCATACATAGAATTTGCATGATTACATCCTCCATTGTGTTACTGTTATGATGGAATTCCTTTGGATTCTCCCAGCATATTCTTTGTCACCTTACGGATATAGTTAGCAACTGTCAACCACATAAGATTAGTTTCTCCGTTAATGTTTCATTGCCCAAGTTCTAGAACCTTCTTCTTAAATATACATTTGTTCTCATTCTTTAGATTCCACCATCGAGTCCGAGGATAGGATTTTGACTTATTATTTCTTCTCAAATACTTTATCTCGGAATCTAAAACCATTAATCGATGTTGGATAGTCAAACATTCACTTGGAATGATTTTACAATCTTTACAATCCAAGCGATCTCATTTCTTTATAAGAAAATAATCAATCTAAGTTCTTGAAGTTCTATTCTTGTACATGATAATATGCTCCTCTCTCTTCTTGAATAAAGTATTAGCAATTACAAGATCATATGCTGAAGAAAACTCTAAAATAGTTTTACCCTCCTCATTTATCTCTCCAAAACCATATCCACCATGAATACTATTAAATTCCTCAGCAACACGTCCAATATGTCTATTTAAATCTCCTCCAATAAATAATCTTTCCTCCTGAGGTATTTCTTGTATTAACTCTTCTAAATCATTCCAAAATTTTTCCTTTATGCTCGCATCTAAGCCACCTTGGGGAGCATACACACTTACAATGTTAATAATCATTCCATTGATTATAATTTTTAAAACCATAATTCTATCACAATTTCTCTTAACTTCCACTACATGATCCTTCAAGCTCTTATCCAGAATTATACCCACTCCATTCTTATTTTTATTCTTACCAGAGTACCAAAGTTTAAAACCTAAGCCATCAACTTCCTTAGCTTTCTCTCCAACCCATTTCGTTTCCTGCAGGCACAAAATATTAATCTTTCTATGAATCATAATATCCACCAACTCTATTAGCTTGCCCGTCAGGCTGCCTATATTCCAAGTTCCTAATCTAATCCTACTGACTTGAGTTCTAGTATGATGGACTAGCTTCTTTATCCGTCCATGATGTGGAGACCCTTGCTCATTTTTCACTACACTCGGGCGCCGATGCAGCGGCCCTTGCCCATTTTTCACTGTATTCAGGCAATACAGCGCGTCGCTTCCAGGGAACGCCCTAGCTTTAACGCAATTTTTTAAAGGATTCATGTCATGATTGATTCGACAAGTTTTACGCTGGCTGTCGACTGCCTAACGCAACCCTCCGCGTTTCTCATCCGGGACTTGGGACCCGGCAACGGCATATATAACTCAGCATTTTAGTGGAGCTTAATTCTTGTAGCACAAGAAATGCCTAGGAGTTGAAGTTTTAGCTGTTTTGGTTATATATTCAGACAAATTAGGCTAGCATTCTTGTTTATATCTAAATATTGAAAAATGAAATCACTAATTACAATTTGGAATGCTGAGATGGATGTTTGGTAAGGCTAGACAAGTTAGCATAATTGCTTGTTTATTTGGAATAGTGTATGAGTAATATAAGGTGAATATAAGATTAGTAAATTGAAGTTGTATGGAGATGTGTATTGAAAAGTAGAAGATGCACCATTAGTCGTCACATACTTAGATGTGTAGGACGTGTTTAATGCATAGTTTTCTCTTATCTCTCTCTCTCTCTCTCTCTCTCTCTCATCTTAAAGGCCAATTTCACATCAACCAGCATGAAAGAGACTGTAAGGAAAATATGAGAACACGCTTTTATTGTTGTGGATGTGTTTTAAAATTGTGAGGCATAGCGGGCAAAAACAGACAATATATATGGTGGATTTAGCTGTTATCACCCTTTTCAATACCAATAAATTTGTGAAAGAAGTATGAAGGAAAAGGACTTGACTAAGAATTACTTGAATTCTATAGAATGATTTGAATTAACTATAACTAATGCGATATGAGGATGGTTATGGTGTTAACTATTTTATAATAAACATAAATGAGCAAAATATGTAAAAATGCTCTTTTGTATTGGTTTTTTTGTACTTGGATAATGTTATATGAGGACAGAAGTAGATAGTTTTGTCTTCAACTAATTCAGTCAGTCTATTTTCAAGTTAATTTGAGTAGAGCTACAAATATTTTGATCTTTAAATTGAAGATACATCCTACATATTATACATATTATATATGGACGATATTATTTATATATTTTTTGAAGATTAGTGATAGCCTCAATATGCAGTCCTCTTGGTAGATTCCACAAATCTCATATGGAAGGGACTCCCCTCTCCCATAATACATCATCAGAAGTAGATAGATTAACATTAAAATCAGCAGGTCTATTAGCATATTTATGAGCATATATGATTCTTTGTAGATAATTATCCCTCACTCCAGATACTGCAAATGAACCCTACTGGTTACCGTGTGCTTCAAAGGTCATAAATTCCTCACATGAGTTCTTCTAATGCATGTGATGAGGACATGGTTATTTTCACCATTAACGTAAATCCTCTAGAAACCTTTGTAGAATGGAAAGAAACTGCAAAATATTAGAAGGTTCTTGTTTTTTAAATAGAGAAAATCATTGCACGGTTTCAATAATCATTCATGAATATTATTTTGCACATAATATTATCTACTGCTATGCATGTAACACTGTTCTGAATCTGCAATTCAATGGACAACGCTGACATAAATGCATTGTTTTGCCTTCTGGCCCTTCTTCCATAGGTTCACCCATATCAATAGCCTCCCAGTGCATGTGGATTTTGGGTATGTTCTATGGCAACCAGGCTGTAAGGTAATATGCAGGATTGGTTAACTTAATATTATTGACACAAGCTCTATATTTTGGGATTATATAATTGTTCTAGTTTATTGTGATGTTTTTATTATGTTGCCTGAAGTTAACTATTCCAGAACAAGCTTTGTAAGTAGAAAAATGAGAAATTGTGTTTGTCCAATTGAAGATTTTGTTACAATTTGATCTTTATTTAGGTTTAGCTAGTACCTAATAAAGGGGAATGAAGTTCAGTTCAAATTAAGAATAATATAGAAGCTAAGTTAATGCTGATATATTTCCTTTGCAATATTGAAGCTTTGTTTCAACATATCTTCTGTTCTTTCAGCATTGCTGCAGTGCAGAGGGGACAAAAGATGTGGAAGGCAGATCGTGGAGCCTCGACTGGGCGAGTGGATATTACGACTCCTTGTACTTAGAAGAAGGTGAAGTTGTAGGTAAATGAAGCACTCTTCTGCCCACCTCTTCTTTTGTTTTCCCCAGATTTTCACTGCAAATTAAAGTAGTAGTAGTATTCTTATAGTATAACTGAACGCTAGAATATTGTTTTTTTGAAATGATCTAATTGTGAGGGTGGGACTTAAATGAAACGAATTCTGAGACCTGAGATGTAGGAGAGATAGGCCCCCTGATCTTAGGAACTGAAATGCAAGTGCATGGAATGATGAATGAACCAAATAGAAGTGAAGCTTTTTTTGCCTAGTTTGCAATTAATATACGCACATTATACCCCCGCATGTTTATATGTTTAAAACGAACTTAGAGCCTACATGCAAATTTTATTGAATTTACATTATAATGATAATCGTAATTCATAGTATTTAGAAGACAGTTTAGTTCTTATCTTAATGTTATGTAGAAAAAATAATTATTTAGTTTAATGACATTTATAAGTAATCTACTATAAGATTATAAAATTATTAGTCAAAAGATGATATTTAAATATCATGACATCACACAATAACAACGAACTAAATGCCTCTTCAAATTTTTTTCAATATAATATAAATTTCTAGAACTATCCCTTCATCCGTTGTTAAATAATAGTTAAAAATCAAACCCAAACTAAATTTGTTTGGTTCTGTTCCGGTTCCTAAAGTGATGGAACCGATCTTGGTCGGTTCAAGTCCAAGTTTTGCTTAGAACAAATTCGAACCGACCGAGTTGCACTCCTACCAACAATGACCATAAGATGACATCCACTTCGGAGGGCAACTGCTGTCACAGCGGCATGATGACATGGTATGGTCGCCAAAGGCTTTGAACTTGTCGGCTCTCGATAGTCACTTGGCCACGCGATCGAATGCCCCAACCCAATCACAGAATTGTTAAGGATTTGTCTGCATCGCATCGGTGCGTCTGCCGCCCTTGTCCAGTTTGATAATGTTCGACAATCACACCAGTTCTCATGTCTTGGTAGCGAAGTTCCGCAAGTTTATTGATTGGAACAAGGAGGAAGTGATTGCCTAAATATTGAAACTTTAAGGTGTGCCATGCTCCACTTCATGAATTCATAAAATTAATGAACCTCAGCAAAGCACAGTGACATTTTTCTCTAGTCTTTCATCCCTTTAGTACTGTGTGGAATTCAGGAGGCATATTTTTTTCTATTGCTTCCTTCCTTTTAGGCGAGTTTCATGGTGGAGATACTTGAAGGGGGATAAAGAAAGGTAGAAAGAAAGAAAGATAATAAACGTAATTATGTGATATTTCATGATTGAAATGTAAAATATTATTTATTTTGACTTCTGAGAATCATTTGATTTAAGTATTTCTCACAAGGTCACTAATCTCAATATTATTTCAGCTTAAGTACTTTTAACTATACAATTTTTCATCATTAGCTTAACAGTTATTTCTTGAAATATATCTCTATCATTTAGGACCACGTTATCAAGAACTACCCTCCTTTTTTGATATGAATGATTTATTCTTATACATCTTTCATCACTATTTATTAGCCTAGAAATCTGTTAGAAGCCGCACTTTGCTCCAGTGATTTCTTTTTCTTAAAATATTATTAGGTGATTACTACCTCTTTGATCACATGCATCATTCAAAAAAATACAATTTTAAGTGATTTTAACGATTTCCATCCAGAAGGAAAAACCTAGAAGGCAAGATTCAATCTCCGAACCTAACGACAAGCATGCAATGACCCTATAAATTGACTTTATGAAATAATATCACGTAAGTTCACAATTTTAAATTTTTAACATCAAAGTTCTCGAGTCATGTATAATACATTAATTAGATCCTTTTATAATGTTTACTATTAAAATGGAATAATATTTTTTTTATTCTTAATGCATTTATTAATACATAAAAAAGTTTAAATGGACTTGCATAAAATATTTAGCATAAACTCGCAGCAAAACACTTGCCAACGACTTACAATGAAACAGTAACTTATGATTTTAAGTATGTTGAAACAGCAATTATAAGCAAATTAAGCACAAACAGTACATAGATAGCTAATATGCAGACTAGCTGATTCAGCAGAGAAGCTTCCTAGTGTAGTTGCACCAACTGTTGAAGGAGCGCTGGAGGTTGGGCCAGTCGGAGTCGGAGAAGACGAAGTCCTCAACCCAGTTGGCGAGGATGAGCTCCTGGTCCTCCCACGGCAGGCCGGCGATGAGCTCCTCCAACACCCTCTCAACATCCTGCCGCTCAGCCGCTGTCAGCACCGGGCATGCCATGCCATTGCTCGCGTAGCAGAGCACCGGTAGCCACACCACCAGCATCCGAAACTTTGCGTCCCTCCCGACCGCCACCTCCACCGCCATCTCCTCTCCGGCACCGCCTCTCTCTAGTTCCCTCAGCAGTAATACTGATGCATACGTGCATGCAACCAGTTCAAGAACAATGCACACTCACTATTATTTAACTCCATAGTGCATTTGATACATTTAAATCATGAGAGTGAACCTTTTTGTGGTTTAACATATATATAACATTAGCATATAATATTTGGGAATTTAATTACATATAAGAAATGTAAAAATACTACAAGTAGCACTATATTAACTACTTGTTTTAGCACACTTTTGTTGACTAGCTACTACTTGTGAGTAAGATCACTTGGATTCTCCAAACGAAAGATTTCTTAGATAATGTTTTCTTAGAAAAGCTAGACTCGAGATTAAGAGTTCTTTGAGGGCAAAGTTGACGAAGTCACTGAGATAATGTACAATTTTTACGATGTTTTTATTAAGACAGTTGAAAAGTTTAACTGTCTTAAAAGAATAATTGGAAGTATTTCATGGTGGCTCATTCTAGTAGTTGTTGTATAATATATTTGCTTTAGAAGGCGACTGACCTTGTCAACCGTTGTCTAATGTTTAGATGACGGTTGACATGATCAACTATCTTATAAAGGTCAGGGTTTATACGACGGTTGATTAGATCAATCGTTATTTTAGATGGTGGTTGATGCCTTATAAAGCTCAAGTTTTATACGACGATTGACCTAGTCAACCATCATCTAAAATTTAGATGGCTGCTGACCTAGTCAACAGCGCCTTCTAAAGTTTTCTATACAGTACCCCCAATTGATTTTCTTCGTAAACAAAAACCTGGCTCTAGCTCCTCTCGACCTTGCTCACTAGCCTCCCAACCTCGCTCACTCGCAGATGCCAGGAGACTTTCACTGATGCCGGGAGGATCTCATCGTCGGCCAGATATCGTAGATGTTCCCCCATCGTAGATATGCGACAGTTGTTTTTAATATTTTAAAGCAATTTTGAACTATTATAAAAAACTTATACTATACCAGTGAGTGGTTGATGATAAAAACTTATTGCAATGTTTGTCCCAGCAGTTCTTTGAGGCAAGAAACAATATAAACACGATTTGGTTGTTCAATAGAAAGAACAAATAAGATAGATGAATAATAAATATTTGATACACTCTTAAAAAAGTCTTCGTGGAGGTTGTTCTCATTCATAGACCGCCCTCATTCGAATGAACATTTCATTCATCGGAGATATCCTCATTAGTGGTTCTCGTCTGGCCACCTTTTCTCATCAACATTAATAACTCTCACTAGATTATCGAAGCAGAGATCAAATATAAGAACACAATTGTTTAGCTCAGAAATCGTGTGTAAAGTATAACTTCTTGAGATGTTTGGAGAAATTATGAGAATGCCACATTATAATTCCATTAATTGCCAATCTTCCTAAGCCCTCTTATTCTAAAAGGAGACTTTAGTTGTGAGAAATTGCAGTCGATTGTTAGTTTAACTCTCTCATTTGCATTGTAATCCCTTATGAACTGCTCCTTGAAGTAGTGAATCTCCTCTCCATGTTGTGTTTTTCCCGAAAAGTATATATTTCTACATAACACTTTGCGTGTAATCTTTGGATAGCTATGGGACTTTGAAGATGCCTTGCTCCGGAGAGCATTGGCTTCCGCAAAAAACGAAAAGAATAAGCTCTTTCACTACTCCACTGTCATAATGTAAAAAGAGTTTCATTTGTAGATTTTGTATGCACACCTTCAAGCCATAGATATAGACACAATGAGGTGCTAAATTTTTATTTTATCACTTCTACATATTTATTTTATTATTATTACTAATTATTTTCTGGATTGTGTGAATAAGTTTTATCGATCAACTTACATCTATTTATCCCCCTTAAAGATTTGTTTAATCCTACAATGTCATGAACTTAGAGATGATTGAGGAGAAATACAAGGACAATGTCTCTTATGAATACGAGGGAAAAGCTTTGATTTGATGAGAAAATGGAGGTAGAGTTTGAAACAATTGCCGCGTAATATAAATGACGCTTTTAGAAGATATCCTCACAATCGACATTTTTATCATGTTACACATAATTGTAGAAAGAGAGAGGTCAAAATGCCGTAGATCCCACAAGTGTACGCCACGATCTCCAAGAAGTCCCACTATGTCACACGGATCACCTACGCCGATAGCATAATATTTTCACGTCGAAATTATCATATGCAACAAATTAATAGCCATCTTAACACATTTAGGAGTATTATAGGAATGACACTGTTAGCAATTCTCTTCTCTCTTTCTCAATATAATAGAAGGAGTGGTTAGAATATATTTTGAGAATATTTAAAAAAATTTAAAATAGAAAGAAAAAAATATATTTAATATTATGATATAAAATAAAATTATTTTATTATTGAGGATTGTGTTGTGGAATAAAATTAATTTTTTATTAAATTATGTATAAGATTTGAAATAAAATTATTTTTTAATATTAAAATTTATGTATAATTAAATAAAATTAATATTTAATATTTAAATTTATTATTATGATAAATAAATTTTTAAATATTAATATATTTTTCTGAGAAGAGTTTACCTGAGATCTTCACGACGGGCCCCTGCACCCTGGGATGAGCGGTGAGCGAAAGGGAGGCCAGGCTTGCGGCATGCCCCCAGCGCACGATAGCCTCGCCGGCGGCGGAGCAAGTTAGCATCTTGGTGGTGATCCACAGGAGCTCGTGCGCCAGCTTCTCCGCCTCCAGCCACTCCCCTGGGCCGCTCCCCGCGGTGAGCCTCTGCTGCTGCCGGCGAAGAAGCCGCGATTCATCGTCTCCGGCGAAGAGGACGCCGAAGTTGTGCCGGATGGCGTTGTAGCCGGAGGCCAGCTGCGGGCCCATGGGGAGGAGCTGGAGGACACGGGTCGGCCACGCGCCGGCGTCGGCCGTCGCCGCGGACGACTTCTCGAGGGCGCCGCGGAGGAGGTCGCACGTGCGGGAGAAGGCGGAGGTGAGGCTCGCGCGGCTTAGGTCCGCCAGTGCCAGCTGGCCACTCTGCAGATTGTCGGACAGAATGCGGTCCGCCATCCCCTGCACAAATTCGTACTTTCTCGACGTCACCGGTGTCTGGCTCAGGATCACCAGGATCTGAATAAATAAATATCATTTTTAAATTAAATAAATATTATTCATAAATTATTAGGTAAATTGCATCCTAGTCCCCTAAGATAGTGAAGTATTTTCTAAAATCCTTGCAAAATCAGGCTCAAGGACCAAATAGAAACATCATATTCAGTGGTGTAAAAATTAAACCAAACCATTTAGTCCGACCTATTTGACCTTAAAACAACACATCATCCAATTTAATTCAATGTAAAAACTTAATTGCATATCAAATTCAATATAATTGTGAAAATTTATTTTAATTATGTAATATTTTCTTTTTAATTGGAGATGTGATAATTGGTAATTAAATTGTTACGAAGAGTGAGCGCTTTAGATACCTTGGATTAATCATATAAAATGAAAGTGAAATAGCTAATGACGCTATTAACAGGATTCAAGCAAGATGGGTAAAATAGAGAAATGTTTCTGGTGTGTTGTGCGATAGAAAATTTTCATTCAGAATCAAGAGTAAATTTTATAAAACTGTAATAAGACCAGCGATGATATATGGTGCTAAATGTTGGCCTGCAAAGAGGAAACATATAAATAAAATAAATATTGCAGAAATGAGAATGCTAAAGTGGATGTGTGGGTATACACAAAAGGATAGAATGAGAAATAAATATATCCGAAAGAAATTTATTACACCAATTGAGGATAAATTTAGAGAAAGTCGACTTAGATGGTTTAGACACCTAAATCGTAGGCCGATTGAAGCTCCAGTTAAAAAAATTGAGTTATTAGATTTTGTCATATACAAAGAGGAAGAGGGAGACCAAAGAAGACATAACAAGAAACTATAAGCAGTGATTTTAGTTACTTAGATTTAAATAAGAATTTGGTAACTGATAGAATGCAATGGAAACAAAAAATTCATATAGCCGACTCAATCTAGTGGGATTAAGGTTTGGTTATTGTTGTTGTTGTTGATATTTTCTTTTTAATGACAGCAATGAATTAATAACATAATATGCTTATTATTTATAATATTTATCATCATTTTTTATAGATATTATTTTTTTTTTAATTTTTAAAACAATAATAATTTTTCTGTTTGATTGATTTCATAATCGATCTAATCAATCTGACTATGATATAGACAATAATTTAAAAGTCCAATTTTATAATATACTTAAACTAAAGTCATAAGTTTAAATTTTAAAAATTAAGATCAAGTTGCAAATATCTTACTATTTTAGAAATTTAATTATAATTTACTCTAAACTATACATAAGGACCTAAACCTACAAGATATTTCACATTGATTTAATTTATATTGCCAAAATTTTAAATAGTAATTATACATGACATGTGCTATTTGATAGATTTTTTAAAATAGTAAAAATTACATATTTCTTTGTGTCATTCCTAAAATATTTTTTATTTATTTAACCTTTAAAATTAAATATATCTATATATATATATAATTTTATATTTTGAATGTATAATTACAAATTATATTTTTTATATTAAGTTGAGAAAAATTTAATCATTTATTTTATTAAAAATAAAAAAGATTTAGTTATTTATTAACATAAAAAAGTATTTATTGTAATTAAATATTTAAAAAAAAAGTGATATATGTAAGTGTTTAATTTTAGGGATAAATTAGCAAAACAAAAAAAAATTCTTAAGGGTAATATATAACTCTATTTTTAAATATTGGACTGTGCATATTTTTTTAATTGGTGCAACAAAGTGCAATTTTGTGTTTAAAGTCTCAATTTTCTATTGTTTGTCGCAAAATTGTATGATTTTAAGTCTGTTTGAATAAGTGTATAATAAGGAATAAAATTAATTCATTATATTAAAAGTAGTATAGGATGGAAAATAGAATTGATAATTGTGTGAGAAATTATGTAAAATTTAGTTTTTTAATTTAATTTTATCATATAATTTTTTTATTATTTTAATTTCATGGAAAAACTTTCCAGCTTTGAAAAAGTTTTCTATGTACCAAAAGGCCCCAAAGTTGGTCTCACTTCAATAATTTAAAAAGTTTCAATCAAATTTT
This sequence comes from Apostasia ramifera, assembly GCA_019297695.1. Taxonomy (NCBI): domain Eukaryota; kingdom Viridiplantae; phylum Streptophyta; class Magnoliopsida; order Asparagales; family Orchidaceae; genus Apostasia; species Apostasia ramifera. The sequence continues at coordinate 74,903 of JAEMOT010002226.1, forward strand.
TAATTTTCATATGTAAAAATTGTTGCTCCTATTAAATAACTTTAACTAGAGGCACTCATAACTAATTTACACAAAAAAAAAACTTGAGAAACAATTAACATTTTAAATGCATGTATTTTCAAATTTTGTGAAAAATAAGACATATATATAATAATAA
>JAEMOT010002226.1:75412-100432 GCA_019297695.1 Apostasia ramifera
GATTGCAATTAAGATATAATTATTAATTTTTTACTTTTTTTTATTCTAAATTATTAATTTTTTGATGTTTTAGAATATAATTTTGTTTTAAATTTTATTTAAAAAATAAGATATAAGAGAAATTAAAAGGAAATATTATTGCCAACAAAATAGTGAGGTTTCAAAGTGCTTTTACAATTTGGGGATGAAAGATTTGGACCATTTTGCAATGCTGTTTTGACCTCAGGGGTCTGAATACAATTTACCCATGAAAATAAATTACATTAATTAAATAACATAAATTCTACTTCCGGGAACTCACATGCGACAGAGCTCTGCCGATGGCAGCTGATTCAGGGCAACACGCCCAGCTTCCGTCTGCAGCAGTGAGCGGAAGCAGCGCAGACGACGACGCCGCCGCCGCCGCATGGACGCCGGCGATCCCAAAGATGTCAGACTCCGGCGAGCTGTACCCTACATTGTAATACGACGGCGCCGTCGACGAAGCGAAGAGGCCCATCAAGATCCGGAGGAGCCAGACGTTGACGGAAGCCGCGAGCACGAAGAGGTAGCGGACGTGGTCCATCGTCCGCCATCTCTCCCGCTCTCCGACGGCCGCCGCAGCCCCAGCGGCGGCCAGCATCTTCGCTGCCGACGCCAGGACGGCGTTCGCCGATCTCAGGAAGCTGAAACCTTGGCAAGAAGCTGCGCGTGGGGCCATAATCGCCATAGCTGCTGCGTCTCTAGAATCTCCATTGCCGTTCTAAATTCTTTGAATCGCAGGAGCGACAGCTGTGCGCTTTCGCTGACAATTGCCGTCTCTCGGTATCTCACGGCTGCCACGTTGAAATTGTGAAAGAGTTAATTACAATTAAGTCCTTCTAGTTTGATCTCATGCGCAACTGGATCCTTCTAATTTATATTAAAAAAAAATTCCCCAAATACCACAATTTTCTTCACTCTAATTGAAAATTATAGTCGTACTGATTCGAATCTGAGATTCTTTTTCCTCGTTTAGTTCGGGGATTAGATTTTAGACAAGAAAAAAAAAATTTATCTTATAGATTTAACGGGTAATAAATTTAGTTTAATATTCGAAAGCATACAAAATATAAAATAAAGTTAATTCTAATATTCGTATTTATATTAGATGCAAAAAAAATTAATTTTTACAGTTAAAATTTATGTTGGGTAAAAAGAAAAAAAACTCGAACCAAACAAGCTCTTTAATTCTAAATAAACTCTCTCCCACTAAGCTAGGAGAAATTCTACGATTACTTTAATTTTCAAATTAACTAAATTAATCTTTTATTTTGAGATAACGTGCAAAAGAGTCCTTCGTAAGTTTGGCAAATTGACCTGATCATTAACCTGATCCAGTTTAACTAGGTATGAGTTGAGTTTATATACGTATGGGTCATATACAGATCAATCTGAATTTAACTTGTCTAAAAAAACTCGAGTACATGTTGGTGATTACATGATTCACCAATGACTCATTTATTAAAATTACTATTTATTATTTTTAGTATTAATTTTAATATTAATTATTAGATATATAGTACATAATTTAATTATATTTTTAATGTTCATAATTAAATTTTATTTTGTAACTAGGTTTAAACTAAAAAATATTAAATTTATTAAATTTTAATATTTCAAAATTTGATAATAAATGAATTGATTGGTCAGATTTAGGTCATATTTAAATTGATTAGATTGAAAACAGATTTGCAACCCAAATTGCCACCCCTAGACTTCTTCGATATTAATGATATACTCAATAAAAAATATTTTTTTTAATTACTAAACTAATATACTAATTAACTAAAAAAATAATATTTATTAGTCCCTTCATTAATGCTGATAAACATATTATATGTTATATTAAATTATAAAACTAATTTAATTAATTTGAAAACTATAAAGACTTAATTGCTATTAGCCTTTTTATTTATATTAGATTTGTGTAAAATTTATCAATATTCTTATTTATCGTGCATTTTATAACTCTGTCGGTCACATTTCCTATGTATTACGCATGTTGTTTATATATTTATTAGATTCGAGTTGAAATGGATCGAAAAAAAATCAAATCTGATTTTTTTTTAATAATATCATTTACTTCTAGTGATTCTTGTATAATTCTTTTTATTATTGCAAATGTGCATTAAAAAAATATAAATTTTAAATTAAAAATTTTATTTCTATATATATTTATTTTTTTATAAAACATATTAATTAATTTAAATTAATTTTATTAAGGTTCTCGTGGAGAAAATGGTAAAGTTTTAAGTATTTTTTTACTTATAATAATGTATTGTAGAGCACATATTTCTTTTTTATTATAATATTTTTTTAGAGATTTATATTTATTTACTCTAAAAATTCATTATTTTCAGACGACACCCTCAAAATTCATTATTTTCATATAGCACTTCTATCTAGCTTTAAAAGCGGATACTGCCTGTAAATTTACTCAAAAATAAGGAGTGCTGCCTGAAATTAATGAATTTTTAGGGGGTAACATATATAAATTTTCTTATTTTTTATGTATTATCACACTTTTTTACATTAAGTATTTTGCATGATTGTGAATGAATCAAAAACACATAACTTTGCAAGTATTAATTATTAAAAAAATCCCAATAGATAACTATTAATTATATTTTGATTCATATTTTAAATTTTTTTTTGATAAGTCCCTAATATTTACCTAATATTGGTTTAGCCGTCGGCCGCTCCACTCTATCTAGCACTTGACGGCGACCGGCAATGAGCAGGAGGACGGAGAAAGAGGTCATCTTGCCGCCGGCCACCGACGCGGAGTCGGAGGAGAAGAAGAGGCTCAGATCCCTTGCGATCACCAGAAGTAATTAATGAACAACTTTGGGTAGATGAATTCTCTGAACAATTAGAAAAAAAAGTATTTTTTATAGGAATAAATAGTACTATGGATACATTAAAATATATTAAAAATATAACATTAAAAGTTCAAGCCGAAGATAATTACATTGCATTATTTTTTTCCATTATTTGCATCTGTAAAGACTTTTCGTGTGACATGATTATAGGAATGGACATGTTAAACCAATATTTACCTATAACTATTCACAAAACCTATCATATATTTACGATAGATCAAAAACCAATTAAAATACCTAGAATTTTTAATCATTTAAAACTCATTAAAATAAACTATAAATCAAAAGCTTTATCCTTAATTGAAAATTATAAAATTAAATATTTAGACTCTTTGAAAGAATTATTTTCTGATAACCCATTATTACATTTAACAGAAGCCCAAGATTCTGTGAATTAGAAACCCTAGATGATAAAAAAACTATAAGAGTAAAATTATTGGTATATTCTTCACAAGATACTGAAGATTTTAAGAAACAACTTGCAGAATTAAAACAATTTGGCCTAATAGAAAATTCACACAGTCCTCATTCTTCACCCGCTTTTAAGATAAGAAATTACGTTGAAGAAAAAAGAGGAAAAGCCAGAATGGTCATAAATTATAAAAAACTAAATGACAATCTCAAATTTGATGGATTTTTTATTCCAAGCACAGAAAATATTATAAAAAGTATTAGTGGAGTAAAATAGTTTAGTAAATTTGATGTTAAATTAAGATTTTGGCAAATAAAAATTAAAGATAAAAAATCTAAAGAATTAACAGCCTTTTCAACACCATTTGAACATCTTCAATGACAAGTAATGCCATTTGGACTAAAAAATACACCACAGATTTTTCAAAAATGGATAAATTCAATATTCTCTTCATATAATAAATTTATTCTAGTATATATCGATGACATACTTGTTTTTTCTTCCACATATGAAGAACACATTTAATATTTAGAAATAGCTAAAAGCTTATTCATAAAATATGGTATTATTCTTGAAAAAAATAAAATAGAATTATGTAAATAAAAAATTGAATATTTGGGTAAAATTATAAATCAAGGAGAAATATCACTACAAGAACATATTATAACCAAAATTAAAAAATTTTCAGATACTTTTGAAACCTTAAAACAAGTACAAAGTTTTCTTGAAATATTAAACTATGGTAGAAAATACTTACCTAGATTAAGTGAACATTCTAAAAATTTACAAGAAAAATTTATTGAAATTAATAGATAATATAAAAGAAACAAAGAAAAAGCAATCTCTCGATGGGAAATCGATAAAATTAAAATACAATTAAATGAATCCGAAGAAAGAGAAATCAAATATCTAAAAATATTAATTAATAAAATCCCTAAAACAGTCAAGTATGCTTCTAGTTGCACTAGTATCTACTAAAGCATAAATATGAAAAGATTTATATCCTGAGAATTCTATTTTGATATAAATTTTATTTAAATGTTGGTTTACTTCATGAAGATTCATATTCTAGTTTTGTGATTGAAAATATTATTAAATCAAATAACTTATAATTTTTTCTTATTTGAATCAATGTGTCTTGTTCATTATTTCTTATTACAATTTTAATTTCACTTTCATAATCTGATCTTATTATTCCTTCTATTATAGTCATATCGTTATTAAATACCCAATCATTTTTTCTTTTTATGAGGCCGTAATATTCATTATATATTTTAGCGCTAATACATGTTCTTATTTTAGTGAAAGTATTTAGTTTTATTATAATTTCTTCAAAGGAATAAAATTCATAACCTATGTCAACCTCAGACCTCAGTAGGGTCAGCGAATTAATTATAACTCAAGTTTAAGGATTTTGAATAAGCAAAATAAAATATTCTATTCTATTTAAAAGTTTTATAATGTAAATATTCATTTTTAAATATATATATATATATATATATATATATATGTATATAATTATACATAATTTTCTTCCGTATATACCATTGATAACAATTAGATCTGTTTCTAGGATCACTCCGGCCTCCCGCCGTCGGCCGCTCCACTCTATCTAGCACTTGACGGCGACCGGCAATGAGCAGGAGGACGGAGAAAGAGGTCAGCTTGCCGTCGGCCACCGACGCGGAGTCGGAGGAGAAGAAGAGGCTCAGATCCCTCGCGATCACCAACAAGCTCCTCCGTCGCTCACCGGCGAATCCCTTTGCCTCCCTCGAGCCCTCCGACTCCGTCGCCAGGCTCCAGGGGCGCGATATCGTTAAGCGGGGCCAACGAAAGAGCCGCTATCTCTTCTCCTTCCCAGGCCTCTTTGCGCCACTTTCTGCTGGCAAGGTCGGCGAGCTAACCAACCTCGCCACTAAGAACCCCGTGCTCTACCTCGAGTTCCCCCAGGTAGTATCGTCGCCGCGGCTCCGTCATCCCCTTTATTTCCTGGGACTTCGCTAGGTTTCTCATGGTTTTTTTTTGTTTTTTTAATCTAAGATTCTGCAATTTCCTCAATTAGGGCCGGATGAAGCTATGTGGTACCCATGTTTATCCCAAGAACAAGTACCTCACCCTGCAACTCACCAGGAAAGCAAAGGGGGTGATGTGCGAGGATGTGTTCGAAAGCCTGGTTAGTGCTTCCGGACTTTTGTTACCTGGTTTCTTGATGTTAGAAGAAGGACATTATGTTGAAGAATGAAATAGGGATTTCAAGAATGTTTAGTCTGAATTGTTTCAATTCTACACTTCCTGCTGCTTTTCTACTCACTTGTTGGTCGATTATTATTTTTTTCTCTTTATATATGTTCTGGCAATTATTCATACTTCAGACTCAAGCAATAAGAGCTTTTTTAATATTAAATGCCATGCCACTGATTATTGAATATGACTTGGGGAGTTTTTATGACCTGTTAACCAAGGGAAATGCAGCAGAATAGCTTTGAAATGCTCAAGCATAACTATTGTTCCTTGTTTCGTTAGTGCTTCTCCTAGAATCTTTTTTTTTTTGGAACATGTATGAAACATCTCAATTTTTTTCCCACTACTATGTCATTATCTGTTGTTTTTCCCTACATATCAATTGCATTTTGGGAATGTGTTTTAGTTTTTGCTTAGATAGGATCTGTGATGAGATATCTTCTTGTAGCGCTAGAGCACAGAATGATAGTGAGCTGGGGCATGTAATACCATGTTGTGCATGAATGTTTATTACTCTCCATGTTCCTTTTTTTTCTTTTTTTAATTTTGGAATGTTATAAATTCCTACTTGCTGTTATAGACTCAAAATCAAAAGTTTTGAGTTGAGTTGCTCTAGCGGCTTCTTTTTCATTTGCCTAGCTGAATTAGGCACGTGACTTCTCATATGACTTTCTTTCCATGTTCAGCTCTTTCTTAATATCTTTTTCCTGTAGATCGTGTTTTCTGAAGCATGGTGGATCGGGAATAATGAGGAAAATCCTGAAGAAAAGTGGCTTGAGTTTCCTGAAGACTTAAAAGAGGTTGGACTGATGTATGATTTCCTTGTGTCATCTCTTGAGGCTTTTGTTTATTTTGTCTAACATTTTTCCATAGGAAAAGAAATCTGATTATGACTTTAAAGGAGGTGCTGGCTCAACACATGGACAAGCTCTGAATGGCCAGAAAAGTGAGAGGGAATATCTAGAACAACCTTCCCCTGACACTGAACCCGACTGGGATGCTGACGATTCTTATCAAATAACTAGAAAAGATATAGTCAAGGAAATTGAGACTACTCCCCTTCGACAATCTGCAAGGACAGCAGGAAAAACGCTGAAGTATGATAATACTTTTTATTTTACAGACATTTACCTACATGCCACAAAAATTTTGAATATTACCTACATGTCACTCTCTTCACAAAATTTAAACTATATGGTGGTATGTTTTTGAAAGTGAGTTTTAAAAGATGTAATATTCAAATTTTTTTGTGGCATGTTTGTAAATATCCCTTTATTTTATTATTTGAACCTTTCAACTATATAATATTTTTTGAAATCTTGAACATGTCGCAATATCTTTTGTTTATATTTGGTCTTACTGAATCTTTTTTTTTTGTTCTAAAGTTTGTTCTCCAGGTATTGTTTTTAATCAGATAGCTTGTTTAACTTATTCTGCTAACTCTGCTTTTTGTAGGCTATCATATCGTGTCTTTTACAGCATTAGCATGATAAACATAGCTTAAGAAACTATAGAATACTACTCTTTGTTTTGTCTTTATTAAATCTTATTTTTTAACAGTGTTGTATTAATAAACTTGTGAACTTTTGAAATGCAAATATCTTGATTTGAGTGTATAGAGGCAACATCGATCACATTTCTTGATGCATATTGAGAAAGATATGCATCTCATTGATTGAGCCCTGAGAGAGTAATTATCAAGACTTATTAGTTATGTTGTATAAGTCTTCCCTTTAGTGCAAGCTCCCATAGTTAATTACATCTTTCATATTATGTAGAAAACTTTCCAATTTAAGGGGCCTTGTTTACAAGATTAATGGCTTATCATTTATTAACACACGTGGCAGGATACTGGTAACTTTATCATGATCATATAATTTCATTGTTCAAGATGTGTTTGAATCCGGATCATTTTAGCAATGGAGTCTTACTAGTGGCTATAGGGTGCATTGCTAAGAGCCATGGTTTTCATTATCCAAGTTAATCTAAGTTTATTGTCATGGATAAGGTTTAAGCCCTTTGGGTGTATATCACATGACACTCCTAATCTATATTTGATATCCCATCACAAAAAATATAGCTATGTTGAGGGATACTAGTTTTACCTACTTCATGATGCAATGTAAATATTATCGTCCTATTTGGGAATTGAAGACATAATATTGTCGTGGCAATAAATAGGTGACATGAAGTCTAGTTAAACTTGATATTTTAACAATAAACCACTATATGTGGAGTGCAAGCCTCCATCATAGGTTTTTTACAATGTCAGTCTGGCTAAGGTCAGTTGCTTGAGTTTGTTACTTGATTAAATTATTGAGTTTGCTTGATCAACTTAGATTATTTTTAGAGATCTAAATGGAGGATAGTGACAAAAAGGAGTGAGCAAGAATGTGGAGCATCCCATTTGATGGCTCGATGAGTGTAGTGTTGTATAGTTTCAATTGACGTTACTTTTATGGTCACCAACAATGCTTCCTAAGGATGAGATAGCGTCCTGTCGTTGTTGATCTAGTGTGTGATCATGCAGAGGACTCTTACACGTGTGCGGTGAGGCACAACTATGTCAATACTACGTGAGGCGTAAATGTGCGACGCGCTATGTGCGCACGAGCACACGGTCGACCGTGTCTGCTAAATATAATCAATGTGGTTGTGCAATGCTTTGGAGGCTTGATCTCTACTAGGGCACAAGGATATCTAGCAAATATTGACTGGATTTGAGCTATGTCATGGGGAAGGCATTATGGAACCGCCATGTGGAATCTCTTATGTCGTAGATATCTCATGGCAATATAAGAGATGAGAAGGCTGGCACGGATGCAGTCAATGAAGTAAAGTCGGGAACGAGTCGCAGTATCCGATCTGATGCTTATAAACCTTGTTGGCTAAGGATAGAAGCAATCAGTAGAGTTCATGTGATTAACTGAAGCTTTGATACTATGCTAATACAGAACGTGGTCTAATACTAATTGATATAGGGCCAAGAAAGAAGAAAGGGAAGAAGATAGAAGAAAGAGAAGCAAAAAATTAATAAATAAAGAGAAGTAGAGAAGATGAGAGATTTAAGAGAGAAGTTTTTATTCAATTCACTTTGTCGGTGTTGTACAAAGTGAGATATATACACACACACATATATATATATATATATATATATATATATATATAGCACATTGCAAACAACCTTCCTTACTATTTGTGTGATATGCATTTTTGATCTTTTCTTACATATATATACCTCACATTTTACTTCTAAATGCAGATTCATATGTACTGGCATTTGCCCTTGTTTTTTTGCACAAAATTATTAGCACATTTATTATATGTGCCTCTGATGTGGTTTTGTTTATCGATTAAATCAGCATGTGAAAAGCAAATTTACTTTTTCCATCTTTTACCATCATCTTGTGTTTGAGCCATGTGGTTGGTTTAGTTATGCAGAATCATCTTCTGACGAGGATTCCATTGCAAATGATACTGACTCATGTGAAATGGATGAGGATAAAATCAATGTTGAAGCCAAAAGTAAAGCTAGAAGTGTCACTATTGGAAATATCCTCATTTTACTTTCACTTATAATGCTGATTTTTTGATTCTTCAATTTATGGTACTAGCATGATCGAATATGCTTCATCGTCTTATATCATTATATCCTATAAACCAGTTTAGCATAATTTCCTTAATAATTGATGGCACAGAAAACTGAGTTTACAATATCAGCATCCAGTGATCATTCTGCTGAGATTGAATTGAGTAACGCCAAAGCTCATTCAACTAATAAGACAAAGCAGTCCTTGCCATTAGAAAAGCCCTCTGGGAAAACTTCCAATAAAAAAGGAGCATTAGTTCAAGCTACCTTGTCAACTTTATTTGATAAAGCAGCCGAGAAGGTAAGAATCACCAGGTGTGCCTAGAACAGTAGTACCAGCGTATCTCTGTGGTTAATTCAATTATATTCATCGTACATTGCACATTTTGGTACTATACTGCTGCACTTTTGGACTTTTAACTCAAAGGATACTATTAGTTTTACTTGTTTTGGAGTCATTTGATTCAACACTTTGTTGTATAAGTTAGCCATCTATGCCCATTCATCCTGGAAAATTGTAAGAGAAAATTTTGACTTCTTTGCATAATACATTGAGACCTTTTTGGTTTGTTACTACATAGAATATTTACACCGGAGTCCCAATTATCTTACTATTATATTTAGGCAGAAGCTTTTCATTTATTTCACTGTTTTGAATCTGATACTTTTAAGCCCTGCGCTACGTTAGAAAATTCTATTTAATGCCAATTCTTTCATAATTTCTCGTCCTACTTAATTGAATGAGTAGATCTTTTAACAGTGCACTCACTTCAACAACCTTTAAAATGACATTTGTTCCTACAAATCAACATAAATCAATAATATTAAAGAAAGTACTTGAATTTAAATTTCTAATGTGAAGTCTAGAAAGAAAGCTAGAGTTGGGCCTTATCGAAACTTGGAAATCTTATAGTCTAGACGGTATTCTAAACAAATGCAAAGGTTTGATGGTGGAGGCTTGAAAAAGCTTCCTCCTTCCTATCATACCCACCACAATCTTATTTAGGATTGTCATGATGAAGATTTAAATTATTAAGAAATTAATGATCAATGAATGTATGGAAAGAAATTATAAAGAATGACTTTATATTGGCGGGGACATCGCAACCGACTGTCGATTCATTCTTGATAGTTTATCACTGATGGCCGAGATGTAGCCACATTATTTCGATCTGGATCGATTGATGGTCAGGATAGATTTGGAAAAATGGATGTTATTGATAGTCGATGTGGCAGATTGAAAATCTTCTCATTCATTTTGATTGATGGGAGATTTTATTTTGGGATGATTTTATTTTCTGCATTTATTTTATGTTAGTTATTTCTATTTTTGTGATTGTTATTTTAGGCATGATATTTAATATTTTCTCGTTTGTGTAAAAAAATTTTATTATGTTATATTTTCTTCTTATTATGTTGATCGTATGGAGGTTTATATAAATACCTTCCTGATTATTATCTGGTTCAATGTTGAATGAACTTTTGTTGCCTTTTTCTTTTGGAATTATTTGATTCTGGAATGAATCGATATCCCGAATAGGGAAGGGCTTGGGCCTTGGATGGGAATCGTTAAACTTTATCTGCTCAAATTCGTTCCCCTCTGAGTTTGATTTCGTCCCCTTTTAATCCTTATCAGCATTCGCTCGTTACACTTGCTTATCTTTCACAACTAGTTACTTGTGCACATTATCGCCGAGCTGATTCTACCCCTTCACCCGTTAGTCGGCGAACATGTCGATATCATCTTCTTTGCTTGCGCTGGTTGCTGTTCACGCTTCCAACTCCGATCGAGACATGCGACAATTGCACTTGTGCTTCGCAATGATCGCGTCTTTCATGCTCCACGTCAATGGCATCACCCGCCGAGATTGCATCGAGCCACCTCCTCGCCTGTTTCATCTGCTGCTCGGCCGATTCACACAAGGCGACTCATCATCTTCACCGTTGTTCGGCTCACCTCCTTGCTAGACGGATGTGCTATTTGATAGCATGAGCCAACCGACCGTTCCTTGTGTGCGACACAGCCCAAGCTGCCATCTCCTTGTTTGCACGTCGATCCGTGCACATCCGCCCTGTACAAGATTCGTTGAACCATCGTGAGAGAGCCGTGTTATCCGAGCAGGCCGATTACCTGTTGCAGCCCTAAATTTGAGAAAATTACGTCGTGATTCTTGAATTTCTTAGCTCTAGTATGAATTCCAGCATACCTTAACTTGGTTAATCGAATATTATGAATTTTAATTCTCACCTTTGATTTGCTCGAATTTAATCCACCTACGTGACCCTTTATTATTGAGTGCAATTAAGTATTGACGGTTAAATATTGTTAGAACCAGTAATCCTGTTGCCTTATTTTTTATTTATTGAAAACTGAATTGAGGTTTAATTTGAGTTAGTAATTTTCAATTATCTTCGATCTTATTTATTTAAAATTGTGAAAGAATTAATCTTCGCGAATTTAGTTAATGTCTTGTTCATCACATTATTAACACTTAAATCTCTGCATTAATTTGTGATTATTCTGCTACACAAAATTTGTTGATCTCTAAACTTGCATTATCATCAATTTGTTCCGCATCATACATACAGCTACATAAAGCGTGATTATTTAGTAGAGTTCACTGAAAACATAATTCATATAGCTGACCACTCCTAATGAGATTAATGCTTAGTGGTGGTGGTGTTTGTTGTAACGATTTAGTGAATGAACTTGTGCATAGTTCTTTTGGGGTAAATTACATTCAGCTCCCCTAAGTTTAGGGCATAATATCATTCAGGTTCACAATTTTATTTTTTAATTTTTGGGTCCTTGAATATTGATATAATCAATTGGGTTCTTTTATAATTTTTTATTTTAAATTTTTTATAAAATTTTAATTCTACCCTTTCTCTTTTCCCCCACTCTCTCCATCTCTCTCTCTTCTCTCTCTCTCTCTCTCACCTACACGGTAGAGCCTCTCCTCTGCTTGCTCCTCGGCAGAAGCAAGACAAAGAGAGAGGGAGAGGGACTAGAGAGGAGAGGAGAAAAAGAAAGGAGAGAGAGTTAGAGAGTGGGGCCCCCCTCTGCTTGCTCCCCAGCTGGAGTAAGAGAAAGAGAAAGAAGAGAGAGGGAGAGGAGAGAGAAGGTTAGAGAGAGTGGGGGGGAGGGAGCGAGCCCTTTGCCTACTCCTTGGTGGGAGCAGGAGAGATAAGGGAGAGAGAGGGAGAGGGAGAGGGAGGGGGAGGGGCCAGTCCACCACCTACTCTAGTGGGAACAGGAGGGAGAAATAAGAGAGAGAATAAGAGAGAGGAGAGAGGAGAGGAGCGAGAAGAGGAGGAGGCTAGGGGAGAGAGAGGAGAGAGAATAAAGGGAGACTAGGGAAGAGAGAGTAGAGAGAGGGAAACCAGGGGTGAGGGAGAAGGGAGATATGAGTAAAAATGGTATTTAAAAAAATTAATAATAAAAAATTAGAAGGACAATTAATATATTATATGTTATGCATGGATCCAAATGTTAAAATTTTAAATTCATGGATCTGTGTGATATTATATCTTAAATACAGAGATCTGGATATAATTTATCTTTTTCTTAATATTCTTATTAGATCGCTTTTTAACTAGTTGGAAGAGATGGTCTGATTTCGAAGGTTATATAAATTACTTGTTTTGACTATTATAATCATGACTTTTTAGGCTTCCAACTCATTTTCCTTATTTAACTTTGGACTTGGGGTTAGTGGTTAACCTTATTTTGGTTGATTGAAATTATAGAACTTTATAAGGTGAGTTTCTAAAAGTGAATGTGATTTGAAACTTTTCTTTTTGATTGGTATTTTTTGTGTTCCTAGCATTAAGCTAAAATAAAAATGCAAAGAGTACAAGAATCAACTAATATCTCCATTGAGAATGTTGCAAAAATTAGTGGGGAGGGGCTAGTCCTCTTCCAATAAAAATCACCCAATGTAACATAGTACGCTAAGAAGTTGACCGCATTATTTTCGTTGCTGATACATGTGTAATCTTGCAATCCTAGAATGAAAGTAACATGTCGACAATATGCTCGATAACAAAATCAGTATGTGGGATGTCCTAAGATTTAGAGGCTATTTTTCTTTTTGTAGTTCCTCCATTTGTATCCAGTGGTGGCTCTAACATTCTTTTTGTCATATATTATTATTGCTTCAAGCTAATATTGGTTGAATCTAGTCCTCTTTGCTATTCTTGTAGTTGTTGAGTCTCGTAATAGTACACTGTTTTAAAGGCTTCCAGCCTCTTTGTTGCTGAGTCAAGTAGCTCTCTTGATGTCGTGTGAGGTCTAGCTGTTTTTGAGTAGTTCCATTTTGGTGCAGCATACTTTAAATAAATTGGAGCACTTCCATAGAGCTCCCTTCTGACCAAAGCCCCCATGTTTTCAGTATATTGTCTGGAATGGCTGTCAATCCTTCAAGTGCGGCCCATTTTTCAATAGTGAGCACTATATTCGTTAGGATTCTTCTGCCTCCCCCACGGATAAAATTTGCTAGGTGATCCTTTATGACAAACCCAACTCCAGCCGCACCTCTTTGTACAAACCTAGATCTAGAGGCTGTTCTTTTCAATGTCAGACTTTGGACCATTCCTTTGTCTATTTTCTCAGAAACCTTTTGTTTCAATTGTGATGTTTAGTTGGTGTTCTCAGTATCCTAAATGATCCCTCGGTTAATTTAATTCCAACCATAATCATATACCTACTGTTATTTTCTTTTTAGGCATCTTCGCAACTATATTCATATACCTACTGTCCTTCCCTTCCTTACCCGGCCATTTTTTTTGTTCACAAAGCCAAACTTTCGGTGGATTTTTGCATCTCATTAACATATCCGTGATGCAGCTCGTCTAAAATTTTGGAGTTGCTCGTGCCCTTCCATTGTAAATTTCTCTGTTTTGAGTATTGTTCTGAGAAGTTGCTCACTTTAAATTTATATATTAATGGCCCGATTTGTTCAAGTTTTGGTATAAGAAAGTAAAACCTTCTGTGAGTTCACGTTTACTCATATCTTTATTTGTTGTTTCTCTGCTGGATATTCCAGAAACCTAAGCGGCATGCAGATGATTCTATTGGCACAAAAGGTTTTTTTTTTTCTTTTCATTTTCTTAAAAGCTTGTCTTTCAGTTTTTGATCTTCTGTTCTACATACTGCAATAGGTAACATATTTGAGCATGCTACTCATTTGGTTATCCTTAATAAATTCAGGTTCTGGTGTTAAGAAGCAGCGCCTTCTGACCAATCGAAAATCTGCTGCTGCAGAGGTAAGGAACCTTGTGCTCCTTAGTTCTGAAACTATTACTGATACAGCATGAAACTTACTTTGCCTTGCTTGAAAATTGTGTCACTGAAATTGCCAGATTATAGTTTGGGTAGCTTGTTTTTCTCTCCTAACAAGCTAATATCATCAAATGTGCGAGTATTTAAACTTGAACCTAGGGATTATGATGCGGGCGCATTTGTGACATCACTCGCACATTCGATGGCATCAGCTACTTTGGAGGAGTTGGAGTTTGATAAATTTCAAGTGAAGGCAAAATTTTTAAAATCAAGTGGGCGGGTTATTCTATTAATTTTGAGTTTTGTAGAGATCTCTTTAATTCCATCGTTCCCAGCCTTCATCAGATTGGAAGTAAGTTTATTCTGAAAATTGAGATAAGCCGACCTTGGGGCTCAAACAATATCCAAATTTAGACACCCCTGAATCTCAAAAAAACAAGTAAATAAAGCGTGAAAACTTGATATGTTTGAGTAGTAATTGAGCCTGTTCTTATGATTTGATTTCCACCCACAGTTTTTTCTTATTAATTTGATTTCCTGAAATTTATTCTGAATAATGGACATTTTCAGGAAGAAATTGATGAAGACTGGGTGCTTGATTGATTTATGGAGTTACAAGAAGCAACGTTAGATTCTCTTCTGATGCATCGTCCTTGTTGACTCCAACCAGGTGAAATAGGAAATTAAGCATTAATTACCATATGAGAATCAAATGCCCATGCCCAATGATAAACTCCAACCAGTTTAGTTTTCTTAACTGGCTAACAAGTTGTTGGAATAATACATACATACAATCATGAACACAAACTAGAGGAAGCAAGAAATGTAATTTGCATGTTAAGTAACTAGTGATTTGGTCATGCATTTTCAAACTTATATAAGCTTATTTGCATGATGTGATGAGGGGAACAAGTCATGACTCAAAATATATATTTAAATATTCTTAAAATAATATGATGAACGGTTCAGATTCTTTGTAATTTAATTATAGTTAGGTTATTGAAAAATTATGATTATTCATTATAATAGAAATAAGTTTAAATGAGTGTATATAATATCTTATAATATTTTGAGTGTGCATAGCGTAATTAACTAAGAATGAATGAGTAAGGCATAAATAAAACTAAATTGTGTGTAATTATTCTTTTAAAAAATTAATATTTAGTATGATAATATATTTTAAATAATATTGTAAAAAATTATAAAATTTTACCTTAAAATAATATTCAAAAGCATTTAATTTAATGTCATCTAAATATTTGTATTATTTAGATGTCAATATTGTTTGAATGCTTATTTTGGCGAACCTACTCTCAGCCCTAAATAATAATATAAATGGGGAGGTGAGAAGTAAAGAAATAAAATAATAGAAGAAATATTTATTTAATTAAATCAAGGTACTAGTTCTCATCACAACAACTGAAATAGAAACCAACTACTATAAAAGATGAGCAAATGGCAACGACAACTGAAAATAAAAGTCTCTCCTCCGGGCAAAACAAGGAAATAATCTAGTTTCTTCTCTTCATTGATATTTTCCTCATTCCTGTGAATTTGTGCACCAGTTTTTATCACAGCCCACATTAGTAATAAGAGTTTATTAAAATAAACTTGTAGGTTATACTCTAACAAAAATCTTTATAATACGAAAAATAAAAAAGTAATAATTATATGTTAATAAGTTATAACAACATAGACATTAACTATAACCAGTATAAAATGGGCAGCAATTAAATGAATTGATGTAGCATGAATAGCATAGTCTGGACGACATTATAAGTATGTAAGAGAATTGGAAAAGTTGCAAGCAATGCATAATTTTCATTTATGTTTATAATTTGGATCCATGATTTCTCGTAGCTACTTTTCACACCTCCGTATCTCATAGGCAATCAACGTCATCGCACCTAAATATCATGTGAGTTTTTTTATGTAGTAGCGACATACCTATTTTAGTAGCAACATATCTGCAGTTTGGAGTTTGTCACCTCTATCTATATATGTTAGTAATAGACGTCATCGTGCCAAATATATATTAATAGTTCAATCTAAGATAGGTGCACAATCCCAAAGAAATTACTTACCTTTAGTTCATTGTCTTCTTAATAATTTTATTTGCAAATTAATTCACATGCTAAGTCCTCAATGAGTGTGACGACAAGTCCATATATTTGTTCTCCCGAAAGTATCACCATTTATGTCAATAAATCAATGAATAATAAGCACCATGGAGTGGAGTTGATCAGACGATCTAATTGTTAATTGGAAGGTCTGACCTTAAGTTACAGCCATCTGATCTTATGATTAGATGATTCAATAACTTCTCTCTGTCATCTGATCATAATATCGGACGGTTCGATTGCTTCTTTCTACTATCCAATTGTGTGATCAGACGGTTCGATTGGTCCTCAAATGGTCCAATCGAGATCATTTTAAACAGACATATCACTTTATATATAAATTTTAATATTAAAAATTAATTATATTTCATATCATATATAAAATTCAAAATAAAAAATAAATTTTATTTCACATATTACATACATATTAAAATAATAGCTAATTTATATGACATTTCTCACATATCTTAACATAATAATTAATTTTATTTTACATTATTCATAATTTTTAATAAAATATATTTTTATTCAATTAAATTTAATTTTAACCTTATTAAAATTAAATTTTACAAACAAATAAGCTCTTAAAATTTATGTATCACTTTTCAGAGTTTAATATTAAAATAATTTAATGTATATAATTTAACGTGTATAATTTATAGTTTTTAGTAAATAGAATATTATATACATAATTATTTCTCTTTTTTTTTTCTTTTCGCCCGTTATACTTCTTGCTCTGTTTGGCAACTGATTAAAAAAGATAGCTTATTTTAGCCATGGTCAGAATCTTAAATTTATTTAAAAATAATTTTTAAAAATTATTTTATATCTTATCCTACACAAATTTTAACATTAAATAATCACTTTATTTCATATCTAACAAAATTTTTAATATAACTAACTCACTTTATTTCACATCATACATATTTTTTTAAAAATTTTCACAAAAATTTTTTATATAATTTTTTTTTCCTCCAACCAAATAGAGTTTTTATAGCTCTTCAAAAACTCACCTCGTACTTCTTGATCTATCTTTGTATCACGAAGATTCGAGTGACAAAGATGCAGGGAACAAAACGAAGAATTAGAAAAATCACGTGATGTAATTGAAAAAGTTATCTAACAAAATTATCACATTATTAATTGATAAACTTTTTTTATATAATACATAACGAAATTTATGATATGAAGCTTTAAATAACTCATATATCGAAATATTTATTTTGATATATATATATATATATATATATCAAAATAAATTTAAAGAATTAAAAATATGAGAAAAACACGTGAAAGAGCCAAACGTTCCTCATTTTTCCACGTGCAGACACAAACTGATCACTAAATATTTATTCAGAAAAATATTATTTAAGATATTATTCAAACCTTAAGAATAAAATAATATTTTTATAGTCTCAAAAATACTAACATAATAATTAATATTATTTCAATTCAAAACAAACACGATTAATTAGGATAAATTACCGACAAAATTTTTATAATTTATCTAAAATTATATTTTGATTTATATTTTTTAAAATATTGCATTTCATTATTTGCTAGAATTTAAAATAACTATATTTTTAATTAGCATTGTAAGTGAAAATAAAATTTAAAAAAAAACTAAAATATAATTATAAATAAGACATTGTAGAAGTCAAATCAATAATGTACCGTTAATTTTGTTTCATTGCAGCGTTCTGAACCCTTGAGGGGCGTTCGTTGACGGCGATCGCGAGTTTGTGTCCGTCGGAGCAGTGGCCGGGGAAGGTGCAGATGAAGTAGTGGTTTCCGGCGGCGGCGAGCCTGACGGTGGCCGGGCCGGTGAAGATGCCGAGGCTCACCGGGTTAGCGGCGGAGCAGGAATTGAAGCTGGATTCCGGCACCCCGAGGACGTCGTGAAATGACACTCAAATATATATTTTATATTTTCATTAAATAAATTTTTTCGAGCTGTCCACTTAAAATGACACTCAAATTGAATTATAGTTCGGAGCTCGACTTGAAATCAATTGAGTCGATATCGAGCCGAGTTGTTTCAAATTTATTTATTTTTTTTAATTACAACTATTAATTTGCAGGGATAATCCCTCGTTACCGAGAGTGTCGCCGGCGAAGAATTTTTGAGAGCTGCTCCAGCGGTCGTAGAAGGTGTGGTCGTGGGGAACTCTCCCATCCGGTAGTGGGCCCTCCGACGACGTGGGTTTTGGCCTCAGAGGCTGCCGGCAGAACGACGGCGAGGAGTACGGCGAACATGGCTGGCGAGACAGCCGGCGAGCCAGTCTTGCGTCCTCCTCCGGCCATCTCTTCCTCTCGTCTTCAACTTCTCTGTAGTCAGGAAGACGATACTCGGGAATTAGAAACTGCTGTCCTTAAAGTTATCGCCATCGCTCATATTTTAATTAATTTTAAATTGAATCAATTTTTTATTGCCCAAATTAACTCACCCTATAGAAGAAATCCATTTAAATTGTAATAAGAGTTAATAGCTATATATAAACTTACATATTTAAAATCTATCAAAAGAATACTTGAAATATTTTATATATAAATATGTTATAATAGTTTATATAAAAAATAAAATAAATTTATAATCATTATATTTTGGTATATTTAATATGTGTAATGAGAAATTTTATAAAAAAATTATTATAACGCCTTATTATTTAAATATAAAAGTATTATCCACTTTATTTTTTAAAATTATGTGACTTGAGTACTTCTTGAAAGGTCATTCATCTCAATAATTCTCCAGCTTAAGCACGCTTAACTACGAAGCTTTTCATTATTAGTCTCACGGTTTTTCCCCAAAAAATACCTCTACCATTTCAGATCACATTATCTACTTATCTTCAGTGATTTCCTTCTCTTATGATATAATCCGACGATCACTCCATGCCCTCTTCAGCCATAGGCATCACAACTATACCAGCTTCCGCCTACATCGTGTAGTGGGAAGCCTTTGAAAACTATGTGATTTGAATACCTTTTGAGAAGTCACCTATCTCAGTACTACTTCAGTACTAGTATGCTTAATTAACTATGAAGTTTCCTATAATTAACCTCATAATTTTGCTTCAAAAGTCGTCCTTAGTAGTTGGGATTATGTTATCTACTTATATAGCTCAAAATCTCCTTCCTTTTCAATATGCGACGATTCATTTCTGTATCCGTCTCGCCACTATTTATTGACCTAGAAGCTTGCTAGAAGCTACACTTGGTTCAGTGATTTCATTCTCTTAGGATATTACCGGGCAATTACTCTCCGCCCTCATCGACTATGAGAATCACAATTATAATGTCTAGCTAGCTAAGTTTAATTTAATTCAAAATTGAAAAAGTTTAGTAAACCCGAATTAAATTGTCCTCAAAATCTAAATTTTTTTATACAAGTTATGCCTAACTTGCAAGGATAAAAAGCCTTGCAAGTTATTCCCTGCAGAGCTATTGCTTGGATCACCAGCAATATGGAGTAGTGGATAGACTATTTAGAGGATCCAACTTCACTTCTCGGGATCCTATCCTAGCTAATATTGTGAACATTTTATTGTCGTTTGCTGCCTGCAGAGTTAGTTATATACAACGTAACAACAATAGTGCGGCCGACTTTTTGGCGCACTATGCGACACTAGGTGATTTTTATTGGGAAATTGATATGGCCCTTCCCAATGACTTTTGTAACATTCTCAAAATGGATGTTAAGTGACACTGGATAGCTTGTAGTTTCTTTATTATAATTTTATGGCATTGCCACTTTTCAAAGAAAAAAAAAATTATATTTCTAAAAAAGAATTTGAAGGAGCAATGTTTTAAAGATCGGACCTGTCTGTCGGTTTAACTTTGAACTAGTGATCAAACCGGTTTGATTAAATTTCAAAATATGTTATGCATTAAATTGGGATTGAACCAATTAGAACCTGGATTGAACCACAAAACTGATTGATCGATCGATGCTGTCGAATTAGCAAGTCCATGAGTTTCTCTTGAAAAGCTTCAGTCAAAAAGTAATATTTTTTTTTTTTGTAGACATGAAAAAAAATTATTTTATTTTTTAAGTTTAATATAAGAGAAATTTATTTACTATTAGAAAGTATGTAAAATGTGAAATTTTTTTAATTTTAATATTCGTATTTGTATTGGATGTGAAATAAAATTAATTTTTATAGGTGAGGCCTTAGTAACTTGGGATTAAACACACTTGACAAATAGTATATTTTTTATTTTAGTTTGTTTAATTTATTTTTATAAAACTAATTTCTTCATTTATTATTCATAGAAATAGCATCGAGAATTTTTACAATTTTTTTGAGAAAGTTTTATATGTCAATATTTATAATAGTTTACATTAAAAAAAAAAGAAATAAACATAAAAAAATTTCAAAATATATTTATAATATTATATCTTAATATGTTTTATATATAATATTTTTTTATAAAAAATATAATTTCTAATAAGTCATGATGACTTGAATAATAATTCAAAAATTAGACAACATTTTTGGAACAATTGAAATCCAATTTAAAAATCCGAACCACCAATAGCGAAGCTTATAATAATTAAACGCATTTTACATAATTTTTAATATAATTATCAATTTTATTTCTCATTTTTAACGTAATACATTTATTTTTATTTCTCATCATTTCCTCCAGCCAAAAGAAATTTTTGGAAAATATATTCGTAGGAGATATTTTACGGGCATAAATATATTATTAAAAAAAATAAGAGTATAAATGCATCAAATGATCAAATGCACATAAATATAATTTATCATATATTTTTAAATACTTATAAAAAATATAATGAATATTTAGTTCATGAGTATGAATTTGTACGACAAGGCCAAACTCAGTATTAAAATATTTAATTTTAGGATAAATTACACTCAGGTCTCTAAATTTAAAGCCTAATAACAGACGTGTCCAGGTTTTTAAATTATAACATCGAGATCCTTGAGTTTTAATAAATATGTCTTTTTTTATTTTTTTATTACTAATTTTTTTTAAATTACCATTATACCCTTCCCCCTCTCTCTCTCCTCCCGATCCTCGCATAAGCCGCACGGCCCCGCCGAGCACCTGCTGGCGGCCACGTGGCCTCGCGCGTGCGCGTGGATCAGTAGGAGGGAGGCCGCTTGTCTCTCTCCTCCCGATCCCCACTCATGCGAGAGGCTGCGCAGCCGCCAGTGGGTTGCGGCTGCTGGTGAGTCGCACACGCCGTGCAAGCTATTTGAGCAGGACTTGTTTTTAATTTCGTATTTTTGTGCTTAAATTTTCAAGTAGCATTTAATTTTTTTGAAAATTTACATGTACATTTTAATTAAAAAATCATATATTTTATTATTAAAAATAAAATATTATTTATATTACACTAAAATTTAAAATAAATTACATATTTTATATGATACTTTTGAAAAAAATTTATAAATTAAATTATTGATTAATATAAATTTTATTCAATTTTATATAATTTATAAGTTCATAATAGAATTTTTAATGTCAATAAATTGAGTTTATAGTAAATTTTATATATAAATTTATGAAATAAATGATGTTTAAAATATAGTATCAAAATTTAAAATTTAAGTTTTAGGATATAATTTTTAATTTAAAGTAATTTAAATTATAAGATTTAATATTTTAAATTATAAGTCATAATTTTAAAATGTAGGATTTAGAATATATAGTGATTTTATCTAAAATTGATATAAAATTGTAATTTCATAAAATTTTAGTATAGTATAATATATTTAATATTTTATTGTTTATAATAAGATACTTAATTTTTCATAATTAAAGTATATTTTATGTAAATTTCCTACTTTTTAAATAGAAGTAAATTTTTTTATGCTATTTTTAATTGGAAGAGACAGATTCGAATTAGTGGGGGTTCCTATTTGAAATTCACTCGATTTATAAATTATTTGAAATAAAATCAATTTTTTTAAAGATATTTTAATTTTAAAATTTAAATATAATTGAAAAACTTTTAATATTAAAATTTATGCATAATAGTTAAAAGACGATTTAAACGCGCACACGTTTGCAATATAAGTCCATGAACAACCAAAAGGGTGGTTAATTTTTTTATCAAAAAAAAAGGGTTCATTTTTTTGATAAAAAATAAAAAGATTAATTACTAATAAATTTTTATAATTAAGTTTTAATTATATTTTTTATTCAAAATTTTAAAATTTATTGATAGATCTTATAATTAATTTTTTAAAATAAAATCCCATAATTAATTCTTAATTAGACTTTAATTTCTAAATTTTAAAAATTTATTGACAAATTTTTAAATTTTTTAACTAATATATCATTAAAAATGAAAAATTACATTTATTATATATTTGAATTTAATATATAAATAAAATCAATTATTTACTATTCTTTTCAGCTCTTCCTCCCTATAAATTTTTAAGACTCATGAACTAAAACATAATTAAAAATTAACAATAAAAATGTATCAGTAAATTTTTGAAACTAATAAATCAAAATATAATTAGTAATTAACTAAAGAAAATCTTAGTACAATAAATAAAAAAAAAAAAATCACCCCCTAAAAATCTAAATAATCTCCAACTCATTTAAGAATATTACATGGACCTAAAGTTAAAGTATTAAATCAGATAGATTCACATTTTTTAGTTTTTATCATTTGAGTCCTTGAGTCAAATTTCCTCTATTTCGCTTATGCACATGAATAGGCGGGGAGGCCGACCTCTCTCTCTCTCTCTCTCCTGCGCGTGAGCAGGCAGAGGAGGCTGGCACCACTGGCCTCCACCGCTTGCTCGTGCACGTAGAATTATTGACGGAAATCAAAGTAGAGGAGAAGAAATAATAACATTAAAATTTGATTTAAATACAATAACAACCAAGCTTTAATCCCACTAGGTGGGGTTCTGACTATATAAATCCTTTATTTCCATTGCGCTGTATCAATTATCAAATTCTTATCTAAGTCTAAGTAACTAAGATCACACCTTATAGTTTCTTGTCGTGTCTTTTTTGGTCTCCCTCTTCCTCTTTGTACATGGGCAAGATTCAATAACTCAATTTTTCTAACTAGGATTTCAATCGGCCTACAATCTATATGTCCAAACCATCTAAGCCGACTTTCTCTAAGTTTATCCTTAATTAGTGCAACACTAATTTTCTTTCGGATATACTCATTTCTCATTCTATACTTTCGTATATATCCACACATTCACCTTGGCATCCTCATTGCTATACATTTATTTTATTTGTATTTTCCTCTTTGCAGACTAATATTCAGCATCATATATCATCGCTGGTCTTACTACAGTTTTATAAAATTTACCCTTCAAGTCTGGATGAGATTTTTCTATCGCACAACACACCAAAAGTATTTCTCTATTTTACTCATCCTGCTTGAATCTTGCTGTTTGATCTCTGCGTTATGCACATCAAATCCACATCATGTTATTATTTTTACCAAACGTTCATAAATAGAATGTGACAATATATATATTAAGAGAGCAACCAGTTATGGCCCCCATCTCAACATTATTTCAAATGCAGCAAGGCTTTTAATCATTTGCCACCATAAGTTGATCAACAAAGGCATCTAGAATTTGATAGCACATGCCTCTATACGTTATCTGAAATTATAATAAGAACTGAAGTGATGCAGGATAATATGCAAGATGCAATCCAAATTAGAGATCAGTAAATAATTAAAACGGATGAGCATAAATTGATTCAAGAATATTTCAAATGATAACTAGGTGATAACTAAGAAACTATAAGTATGAGAAGCAGATCAATTTTAAATACCTAGAAACAAGTTCAAATGATATCTAATAAATTTACCAAATGATAATGGGCAACTACATCTCAACAGGTCAGAGCCACAAGATACGCAGTAAAGGGTATTCTCACAATAAAATATTACCCAGCAGCAATTTAATCGCACAGTAATGTCTAGGTCACAAAGGTGAGCAAATCAAACAGTCCCAATAACAGACACCACTACAAGATCTCGCAGATATTCGAAATATTCAGTTGATATTCAGATTTACCTCAAGTCGAGATTCCATCACTGGGATGAATCAAAACGAACTAAGCTGATGGTGCCGAGGTAGACGAGAGCCGAGGCAGAATCACCCAAGCTGAGCGGGCAGTGAAGAGGGTGAAGGCAAGGCTGACGGAGCCCATCGCAATAGCGCACAGGCGAGGGAGACCGTCAATCAGCAGAGTGGGGGAGGCAAAGTGGGGCGACCGGAGGAGCGATGTCGAGGTGACCGACGTCGCCGGTGGCTAGTGGATCGGCTGAAACAAAGGCGGCGGCAATCGAGCGCCTGTAGGCGGCACTCGGGCATACCGAACGGCAGAGAAGAGGCGGCAGAACCCCGCTGTCGGAGCGGTAACGGCGTCGCCGGAGGTCGGCGAGCCGCCTGGGGCTGAGGCAGGTGGAGGCGAGGCGGTCGGCTGGCGAGATTGGGGGCGCG
>JAEMOT010002226.1:100462-113337 GCA_019297695.1 Apostasia ramifera
TACGCAATATTCAAACTCAAAATGATTTCATTCCAGGATTAAGAAAAAACAGTACAAGTTCTTGCCCTTATATAGGCGATTACAATCGAATTGCAGAAATAAATGCGAAAATAAAAACTGATTACAACATGCCAAATGCGAATAACTAAAAATAGATGGAAATAAACAAGATTCGCCCAAAATTTGAAATATTTTCATTCAAATCAATAAATTGATTTAAATGGGGATTTCCAATCCACTAATCAGCTACCAATCGTGCCTGCTGCCAAATCTGCAGATCAATCCTCCATCTAGATCGACGCCATGTGATGAGATCTCGGCCGTCGGGTGTAGACTCTGCCTGAAATAAATCAACGGTCTGATGTCATCGTGTCCCCACCAACTCTCCCTGGGTGCGAAGTACTCGACCCCGTCGAGTAATGGGCAACTTCACTGCAGTACCTCTTAAGCAAGTCCGGATCAAGCTGCTGCAACTCATCTCTAGTGATCCAAGAATCCTCTGATGATGGCAAACCTTTCCACCTGACCAAATATCTCTAATATCCGCGATTTCTATTCGAGATTATCTGATCATCAAGAATCTGCTCAATTTGCTCTTTTTTTTTGGAAGACTGTGAAAGTGGACACTCAAGGGTAGGTTCTCTCAATGGGACAAGAAGGCTCAAATGGATCACTGGGTATTGCTATTGGTTCTTTGTAAGCCACCAGATCTGAAATGTTAAATGTAGTACTGATCCCAAAATCTGACGGTAAATCAACCACATATGCATTTGACCAAAGCTTCTTTAATATTTTAAATGGACCTGCCTCACGAGCTTGTAACTTCTTAATAACCCCTGAAGGGAATCGCTCAGGTCTAACCCAAATCATCACATAGTCACATTCAGAAAATTCCTGTAATCTTTTATAAGCATCCGCTAATTTTTTATAGGCCTCATTGCTGAGACTTATTCTTTTACTGATCTCTTGATGCAAATGCCTAATATGCTCAACAAATGATTGTGCAGATTAGAAAACTCTATGGTGCAGTGCTAAGGAAATAAGATCAGTGGGGGTCCTAGGCTTATAATCATGCACAACCTCAAATAGACTAATACGTATGATATTAAATGTATGCAGACTCGATTTACAACCTTACTAGTGCCTACTAGATAATTAATTCTGATTATAGGCATGTGGAGAATAGGTTAAAGTCACGAGAGATGCAGTTCCTAATAGGTGCCATAAAGTCCTTCAGAATTATCTGGCGAACTGTACAACACACCAGTTAGACGTTCGCGTCGCCAACCACTCAGTCTCATGTGCCATCTGCCTATATAGGTATATAGGTGTCGAGTTTTTACTAAATCGAGGATATGCATAGGTACGCTTAACTAAATCAAACCTATTGATCTCAGAACGATCGTGACCTATAATCATCTCAATATGATCGATAGTGTTATCAATACAATAAGATGACTTAGTGGCCTCTATCGAATCTATTATCTGCTCTTCTTTATGACTCAGCTCTATGACTGTTTTCTCAACTTGACTTTCAACTTCTATCCTATAATTATCTTCCTCGTGCATCTCATCCTCATACTTTTCGTATTCTTCAGCATATTCGGGGTCAGCTATATAAGTCGGTTCGATATCCTCAGCAGATAGGAGGGTATCCTCGAGGACCTGCTCTATCATCAAGGCTTTGGAGGCGCACTCAACAGCGATGTGGCCAAAACCTTGGCACCGAAAACATTGTAGTGGATTTTCGATATTTTCACGTGAGAACTCAACAACTATAGCCTTGTCCTTTTCCTCTTTAGAAAGAGGTGGGCGGCTAACATGAGCAAGAGTCGCAGAAGGCTTGACATCCATAGGGGCTGGCCTAGAAGAAGTATATCCTTCGCTAGTATCAGTACGTCGGGGAATAAGAGGCTTCTGAAATCGCTCGTAGTCTTGGGCCATCTGATAGGCCTCTTCGAGTGTAGCAACACGACGTAAATATAACTCGCATTGTATATCTTCCCTTAGTCCCGCTCTAAACCTGGATAAGGTCCTCGTAGGACTCTCAGCTTCACCACATCGCATCATAAATTCATCAAATTTAGCAATGTACTGGTCACAGAGCGCGTTCCTTGAGTCAAATGCTGCCATGCATCAAGGAGTTGATCACGATAAGTGATGGGAACGTACTTTTCCCTCATAATCGCCTTGAATTCGTTCTAGTACTCAATTGGCTCTAGGCCACGACGATGGCGCAAACTCTCAACATTGCTAATGAAAAGTCCAGCTAGCCAAGTGAGCTTTATTTTAGCAAACATGACCTTTCTTTGCTTGCTCATGGTATAGCATTAAAAATAGTGGTTCATATCATCCTCCTACTCTAAGTACGCCTGGGGATTTAGAGTCCCATCGAAATTAGGAGCTTCCACCTTAATAAAGTTTGCATTATGCCATCTCCATCTTGTATTATCTTTCTTCTCATCGAAATACTGTTGTGCTCATTGAAGCACATGCGTTCATTAAAACAAGGCCACTATAACAGTCGCAAGATAATAGCCTGCCTTACAGGAAGTGGCAACGCATAAAACTTGCACACACAGGCCTTTACGCACAATTGGAATTGCAACTTGCAGTCGGAGCCAGCGCCGCCAACCCAATTAGTGAGAGATGGGAAAAGAGAGAGGGGGAGTTACAGAGAAAGGTAAAATAATTACTTATATTTTTTATGTCAGTTTTTTTCGATAGAATTACCTATATTAAAATACTTTCAAAACCGGATGATGCAAATATTTTTTTTTTAAAGTTTTAGATTTATGTCATATTACCCCTAATTATCTCAAAGACATTATAATATTTATTCTAATAAAAATATTTTTGAAGTTATAAAGTAAATGATATGCTTTAGACATTTTTCTCTTATAACAAAAAGCAAGGCCCAGGCCCATAAATACAAGGATCTGGCCCATTTATCATAATAAGCCCATTATAAGACCTAGTACTAGAGGGCCCAAACCTTACCTAAAAATGCAAGTTGAGTTCGAGTCGAGCACTATTCGGGTTAGATTTGAGTTATAGTTGTGGCCCATTTTATAAACAGATGAGTTTGTGCATACATTATCGCGTTCAATTGAACATTAGTCATCTGTTTAACATGTTTTGAGAAAGTTTGATAAAATATGAAGGAATTAAGTTGATAGAATTATAGATTTACGTGATTTAGAGAAAACCACTTATTTTCACGAGCTAAGCTAAAGAAAGTTCCACTATATAGGAAGAGGGGTTTGTCGGAGGCAAATTACAGAGCTTATATCTATTTTACAGTAAGAAAAGGGGAACAAAATAGGAAGGTCGAGATTAAGGAGGAATGCTTCCTCCGAAATGTCAAGCCTTGAATCCTAAACCCTAAAGTCTAGGAGGAATTCTTCGAATGCTTGAAAAGTGGGCATTGCGGCACCAAGAAGCAGCTGACATGCCTATGATAATTAGTGAATTGAATCTTTGAACTATAATTGGTCAATTTGTTAGGGTTGTGTAGCAAAAATTTTTATTATTGTAGATTAATTTGATAAAAAAATTAAGCTAGGAGATCGAAATATGATAAAGATATTAAGCAAAAACATGATCAAAATATCTATGCTAGAAAAATGTGATGAATTGTAAAGGATAAAGCTCAAGATAATTTTTTTTTATTTTTGATTTTTGAGTAGAAATTATGTAAATCTAAGAGTGAATGTGTAAAAATATGATAGAATAGAGGTGGCAAAATGGGGTTGGCGGGACCCGAGCCAAATTCTATCTAACCCGAATAGTTCAACCTAAACACGACCTGATTATTAAACATGTTAAAATCAAAGAGCTTGATCTGATTGACTTGCTATTCTGACTCGTGTAAAAAGTAAAAGTTTATAAATGGGTAACCTAATCCCAAACTATCTTGATTATGTATAATGTGAACCTAACATATTTAATAAACGGGTCAGACCTTATGACTTAATACTTGGATTCCTGAGTCCAATTTCAGTCGTGTTTATGGCGAATTGACTTGGAGTTTTTTAGATTAACTAGAGAGTAAAAGGGGTAATTTTGACCTACTTGAAGTTTAATGGGCTTTGATAAATGAATTGGTAACAAAATTGTTTTTAAAGCGACACGTAGGTTTGAAAATTTTAGTTATCTACTTTCTTTTCAATTGGAGATCATTTTTTTTGAAACTTTATTAAGTGTTTTGAATCCTCGACTTATAGAGGACATATCCTAAAGTGTTGTAGCACCGTAAATTAAATTTACATTAAATTTATGAAAATTTGAAAGAACTTCTGTGATCAATCGTCCTTAGTGGAAAGAGATTTGTGCGTGATCACATGCTCTTTTACTTAAGTTCTAAAGAAGAGAACTCTCATCGTGCTTCATACTTTTATTATTGAATTTGGGTGATATTATAACTTATTTCCCTTAATCAATTAGTGAACTCTCTCTATCTCCTGAGTTTTCTTTTATTTTTTTTTGGGAGAAAAAATGTTGGGCGTGAGAACTTTTTGTCTGAGAGCTATGCTTTTGTGTAAGGGTGTTTGTGTGAATCCTCTGTATGAGGGTGACCTTCTGTATGAAGGTAGTTATGTGAGACTTTATATAAGGATTTATGATTGAAATATAGTAAGATTTTTTTATCTGTGTGATAGTAAAAGTTTTGGGTTTTGAAGTGAGAAAGAGTCCTTAAATGTAGGTGCTTGGTGTACCGAACCACATATATTGTGGTGTATTTTTTTGCATGTCTTACTCTCTTAAACTGCTAACATGTTTTAATTGTATAAATAGTTTTTATTTTTACATATCATTAATTCCCTCAACGATGCCACCGATCCTACAGTCACCACATGGCCACGATCTTGCGGAGTAGGAGACCTGATAATTGTGATTGGTTAACCACCCATGCACTGGAGTACAAATCAGGTATTCGGCTCACATTCTTCATGGGTATTTCAAAGGAGTGAAGCAGTTTAAAGACGATTAAATGTTGAAGTAGGAGTGTAGAACTGATCTCCTAGTTTAGTCAACAAAGGGAGATACGAGATTTTTATGCAGCTATCACGTGTGATAGTTGGAAATCCCATGTGTATCCTTGGAGGCCTCCTACGTGTATGCAGAGTAGACTTGAATATTTCCCAGTTGCCTTACACGATCTAGGTCAAGATTGCATTCAACTCAGCTTGGCACTTGATCGATACTTCAGCTTCGAACGGGCGAGTTAGACCGGTTGGACCGCCAGCTGAACGGATGAGATTGTCGGTCACCTACACCGTAATCATAACCAAAATCTGGTACAACAGGCATCTATAAATGTGATGGGTCCAGATTGGAATGATCCCCAAATTTAAGTACATTTGTTCTGTTCCAGTCCTTGAGACCTTCATTTTACCCAAAATTCATGTTGCATCATTTTCATAAATACAACCAACCAAGTCTGTCCCAATTCATGATTCACCATGCTGGCCCAGCCAGATCAGCATGGATGCAAAATTGCAATACTTCACTTATTGTTCATTGAGCCATTGCAAAATTAGCAATGGTGTAAAATTAACCGATCTGGTTCAAATTCGTCTGTTTCAACTAGACCTGATTAACTTAATATAAAATCATATCGTAAATGATAAAAGATCTCTGGCTTCAAACATATCAAAATATATTTGGGATTACTCACAGTCTTATACATTCTAAAAGCAGCGTAGTTAAAAATAGATATGAAAAGGAGATCATTGGCAGTCAGTCGTAAATCATTATAGATTGATTCAAAATTCGATTCTAGTCAAAACGTAATTGAGAACTTAAGACCTTAAGCTTTTACAATAGTTCGTAATCGGGCACTTAGCAAACACGATTATTTGAGGTGAGGGAGGTGGGTGGCCAAATTATTTGAGGTGAGGGCTCCAACACCTTGCCAAATGCCAACCAACGGTCCCCATGACTCATGCATATGCATATCATGAGCTCATCTAAGCTGGTCATCAATTTCTTTAAAGTGCCCAAATATTTGCCCCACATACAATTTATTACTTTTTTTTTGGATGAGGATTATGAGTAAATCAATTTATTTTTTGTTACATTCGAGCACATTTTATGTAATAAGCAATTTTTATCATTTTGGAGTCTCTCGACTTGTATTTTCATAAAGCAACAAAAAGTTTTATCTATTGCAAGAGATCTTCTTACAAAATATGTAAAAAAAAACTGTAAAATATAGTAATAAATAAGTACAAAAGATCAAAAGAAGAAATTTTATGTGAACATTATCAAACAAAATAAACCATGATGCCAAATAGAAGTGACATCGATAAAAAATGACATCTAGATTATATGACATAATACTAAGATAACAATGAATCAAATGCTCTCTTAATTTTATCTTCGCTCAACTTTGGAGTATGTGATGGTACAATTCATTGATAGTAAGGATCTGATTACCGATAGCCGAGGAGAGAGACAATCCAAGCTGTTATGTGCGAAGTCAGTTACCGCCTTCAAAGCCTCCCGATTAATTTTGTACAAGCGTAGAAAGTGACTTTTAATAGAAGAGTGACACACAAAAATCCCACCAAATGAATAGTAAAAATGCTGAAAGATCACAACAGAGAGATTGATTTGATTTTAAACCCAGTCATGAGGTGATAAAAAAAAATGATTTTGCATGGTACATGCTCTTGGAATATTTGTCACCCCTTATATTTTTTATTACTATTTGAACAGGCTTTTATATTTTTCATAAATATTTATTTATTGCCAAACAGCCAGCTGAAGTCCTACCAATCATGTGGAACAGATCCTTGTGTGTAAAAAGCCAGAATGTGCATGATTGAACAATGAAGGAGCCAAATATCTGAAATAACACACAGATTAAAGGGCCCAAAAAATAATAGAGAAAGCCAAAGATTCAATCACCATCACTCATCTCTCATGGCTGTCATGAAAGCAACTAGTAATCTGATAGTTAGACCTACTTAGCTATTCATTCATTAATCATGAAAATCATGAAATTTATACTACACACACTCAAAATACATACACATTATCCATCATGAAAATCATGCCCCATAGCTAGCTGACTTCAATTTGGCTTAGAATGTATAGACTTCATCTAATACAACACATCATTTATTCAAATAAGGCAAAAAGAAAGCGCCTACAGCACTTTGCTATCATGTTATAAATTGGAACTATAATGTGGGATGCTAGCATGTAAACCATGAATTACTCAATAGTGCTGAACTTTCATGTTTGTGCCAAATCACCACATGAACAACTGTTACAACTCAACAAAGAGAAACCCTGCATTTTCAGATTATATAATCAAAATCTCTTGAAAACAATCTATACAACAAATACAACTCATCTCCGCACCTCTTTAGACTATTTGTCAGCAATAAAGAATTCAAATTTACACAAAATAAATTGCAACATAAGTTGCAGTATTACTACTTTACCCATAAAGGCCTAAATAATGAAGAAGGAGAAAAAAAAAATCAATCAGGTTCATTTGGTTCTTATGTCAGACAGCCTCTAACTTTCATAAACAACTTCCTTTCTTTTTTCAGAGCTTGATTTAGCTCAAAATCAGAACTAAGCCCAAACGATCCTGAGAAACAAAAATGTACTCTACAGATAACTACTAGTACTGCTCTGAAATCTACAAAACCTCATTCATATTCACAGTTGAACTGGTAATCCATAGTTCTGAAAGGATCTGATCCTCCCATCCCAACCAGCAGTTACTATCACTTGGCCCCATGCATGAGAGATGTTCTTCTGGCATGAATTCTTCAGAAACTTGAACCGTGATTTTTGCAGGTGTGAAATGCTTGGTGTGCTGAAAGGAAGCTTCTCTTCAGGCCACGTTGCCGAATTCCTGTGCAGGATATTGGCTAAGAAGTCATGAGTTAACGTTAAGGAGAAGAGAGTTATGCTTGCAAGAGTGTTCCATTGGCTTTTGCAGTTGTTTTCGGTCATTCTGATATTATCGCTGCCAGAAGATATGCCCTGCCACGGTAATGCGATGGAGATATTGCTGGAGGCAAAATGCTCTGAGGCGCGAATGCTCTTCGAGTTCTTCGGGTTAGAAGAATGGGTTTGATCGTGTTTCAAGTGGTTCCAGATGTAAACATTCGAGTCTTCGCTTGCCGAAATTATATGGTGGCCATCAGAAGTGAATGTCGCTGATATCTGACTATTAGTATTGCGAAAGCCTGGATGTAAACTGAGTTTGAGTTCATATGACAGTAAGAAATGTTTCATGATTGAAAAGAAATATGTTTTTCTTCCTCAATACCTTTATACTTGGAGACCACATCAACCCCATCAAGGATTCTTATGACTGAGTCAGCAGAAGTCGACATTAGTTTGTTACTAGCGCTGGGACAGAACTGGAAATGACAGATCAAAAAGGAGTTTAGAACTTATTGGAACATACAAATGCATTCAATTTTGTTAATTACAAGAGAGTTTATAATACAATATCATAAATACATATTCGATTTTGTCTGCATTTTTATGAACATAACAATAAGCAAGCAAGATTGTTATGTCTAAGCTACTTTAAAAAACTCGAATGTCTTGTGAGTAAATGTGACAATTTGAGAAGCTTTCTACCTGTAAGCCGGTTATCCTCTTGTCCACCGACTTCTTTTTACCATCAAATGAAACCACAGCTTCGAGTTGCAGACGATTATCTGAAATGATGAGAATTCATTACCGATGAGAAAAATCTATAAATGAGTTCCATGAATAATAATTTCTTTTGGTCAAGTAAAAGAGCAAATGGCCTTGGAACTTGAAAATTCATATGATGCCAATAAAAGGTTTATATATCTAATAAAGTTTTTACTGTTGCAGGTGAAAGTGGTGTTTATCAAGTTCCTGAATAACTGTTAAGTTCTGAAATTATTTCCTCTAATATATGATGCACCAATAATAATTCAATACAATCCAGTTGAAACTATAAACAAGCAAGCACCTGAGGAATTATAAAACCGACAGTCTCCCGTCATCAAACCAACTACAAATTCCTGCACAAAGAAAAACAGAAAGTATGACCTTCACAAATCGACTACATCTGGAGCACCAAATCAGCAAGATAAATACATCCATTAGAGTACCTTCCCATTCGGGCAATAACAAACTGCCGTGACTATTTGCTTAACATCAGTCCATGCCACAACACGACATGTAGGGATCTCCCAAATGCGAATTTTCCCATCTATTGAACCACTAATGAAGTACATCTCATTGATTGGATTGAACTGAATGCAAGTAACTGCATGATATCACCAGGAGAATGGAGTAAGCTTCATCACTTACAACTATCATGATTGAATGATAGAAAAAGAAAAAAAGTTTACAAACTATGTCAACTAATAGAGAAGATGAAGACAAAAAATTAGCTCACCATAGTTAGTATGAGTAAATACTTTTTGGCATTTATTACAACCCAATTGCCACAAGCGTACTGTTCCATCAGTAGAAGAAGAAAGCAAATACTGCAAACAGCAATCTCCCCATTAAGATAGGAAAAGTTGGATTTTTCAAATGATAAAGGCGAGATTAGAGATATAGCAAAAAAAAAGATACAGTTTTATATTATACACAACATAATAAAGTAAATCTCCCTATTAGCCATCTTCCTTGTATCTACTCACAAGGTAAACTATGCTAAGATCTTAGGAGTTTGATACCTTATTGTTCGACCATGAAATATCAAGAACATCCCCGCAGTGGCCATGGAACTCATGCAGTGGCTTTTCTGATATGTCAAAGACCTTTCGAGGAATGATGATGCACGACGAATCTGAAGTTTGGCGCTTAGACTTGAACTTTCTTTTATCATCAAGATAAAGGGGTAAGAGTTCAGAATTGCAATTCACACTATAGTAAATGCTAGAAGGATCATATTTCGAAATGTCGGTTTTCCTTTTACATTCCATCACCTGCCATATTCTCACAACACCATCTTGGCCACCGGTGGCTAAATAGTCCCCATCAGGGCTAAACTTCATGCTCAAAATGGCACCATCATGGGCTTGAAAATCTTGTCCCTTATAAACTGCAGAGAACTCCTTTGATTTCTTTCTACGTGAACGAACCGGAACTCTCTGAAACCTCGAACTCTCACAATGAATAGAATCGGAGACGTCAGAATCAAATTCAAGGTTTTTCCTGCCCACAATGCAAGCCACGGCCCCCAATCGTCTCAGCCACCCAACAGATCTTGTCCTCCTTTTCCCATGAGAATTGCACCTCACCGAACGATCGCCTTTTCGAATAAGTTTCTTCTTATTATCAATATGAAAATTCTTGATGCTGCATCCATATTGCTCGTTAAAGGATCTTCCTGGGGAAGTGCTTGGAGCCTCATCAGACCAAAGGGAAGTAGAAGATACACTCTCCAGTAACTTAGAGTTCCTACCAAAATCCCCAGAGCTTGTGTTATCCTCCATTAGCTCACCAACTGCATCAATGGAATCAGAATGAAGGTTCTCAATGGGATCCAAACCCATCCACCGCATGAAATTGGCCCGTCGTTCTTGTATGCTACCTGGGCTCTTGATCCATACCTTGTAGAGAGGATCACAGGAAACCCGCTTATCAGAGGCTTCTTCCAAGTCTTCTTTGGAGTCAAAATATTGATCTTCGTCCTCCTCTTCTTCTTCTCTGAAGAAGTGACCACCATCCATCATATCTTCTCACTACAAAAAACATAGAACAAAATCGAGACATCGTCAGAATACTCGATCATCACAAAACAAACAAAATGAGTAAAATTTGAAAAGGAAATAACCGAATCGAAGTTATCAGATTGCCCAAGGGGGGCCAATGACTCTAGCGCCCTAAAGGCATTGAACAGTAGCGAACAGATAAAGAAATCAAAGCCGAACTCACAGGAAAAAACGAGAAAAAGAAGGGGAAAAAGAACAAATAAAATAGTGTCTTTTAAAAAATGGAGAAACCGCGGCGGCGAGAAAGCAGACTTTCAACGAAGGATTCAGGAAAACTCACTTGTGTCCCCATGGAAAACCAAAGCAGAAGATTCAAATCGAAGAAGGTTATCTGAACGCAGAGATCCGTTCCCCAACAAATCTGGTACCCTTTCTGCGCTAACTCTCTCAATTCCAAGAACCACGGCTTAAAGCTTCGTTGAATAACGGATTGAAGCGAGGGCAGCGAAGAATCGAGCGAAAAAGATCTGAGAATGGGGTTTGCGTTCTTGATCTACGTAAGGGATGGCCAAAAGCTGCGAGCTTCGGGGAGGGTATGGGGCGCACGCCGAAGACCGATCTCTCTCTCTCTCTCTCTCCCCCCCTCCAAGCTCGTGTCTTGCTTTGCCCGTTCGGTGCCCAAACTTCAGCTGAAACTCGGAAAAGGATGGCGTGAATATTTCTCCCTATATCTTACATATCCTTAATTTACAGATTTACCTTCCCAGTGGGCATTCAAACATTATATATATTACATTTGAACCAAATCTATGTAAATTACATGAATTATTTTTATTATCATCTTTCTAAGATAAATTCTAATTGCTTAATTTATATCTGAACTCCAATAAAAAATCCCTTTATAGAAATAAAAAAAATTGGATATGGCATTACAGTTCAATGCAGATTTATAAAAATAAAAATATGTTATTTAAAATATTTATATCCAAATTTTTTTTATATTTTTTCTTTCTTATAAATTTTGTTAAATTTGATAATTAAATTACTATTTTAAAATTTATATATATATATATATAAGTATTAAAAATTACTATTATAAATTAAAATATGAATAAGAAGAAAAAAATTGAAATTATAATATCAATTAAAAATAGTTAAGCATGTATTTTTGAATTTTTTAAAATAACAATTTAGTAATCAAATTTAATAGGATTCAACAAAATGAACGCAAATGAAAAAACATTGTAGTAGAAGAAAATTAGACGGTGTTTTTTTTTTTTTCATTTTTATGAAACTCTGAGAGTTGGATGAAAAAAAAACCTTTAAAAAGTAATTTAAATTTATAGTTTAATAGATTTGTTAGGAGTGCCATGTAATTTTTCCATTGACCTCCTTGAAGGAGAAAGGGTCAAAGTTGCAATTTTTGAAATTGTCAAATTTTGAAGAATTT
Organism: Apostasia ramifera; assembly: GCA_019297695.1. Classification (NCBI taxonomy): domain Eukaryota; kingdom Viridiplantae; phylum Streptophyta; class Magnoliopsida; order Asparagales; family Orchidaceae; genus Apostasia; species Apostasia ramifera. Next base: position 112,595 of record JAEMOT010002226.1, read on the forward strand.
TGAAGGCTCCAATTCAAACAGAGATTAGGTGAGGAGGTTTAGAGAATAATATAAAGCATGACCATTGACCATATAATTATCAAATTTACAAATATATCCAAATCAAATCCATTCTTACTCCATAGAAAATGATATAAAAATACATTTTCATTAGCAAAATATGTTTATAAAAAAATTAGAACTCATATTATTAATAAATATTTACCCTAATTAACATTAAAATTTGATTATAATTAATATATACATCAAGATTTGATTATAACTGATATATATATAACAAAGATGAAAGATTACCTTCATAATATGTAATATCAAATATTTATTCAATTTTAATAAATAAATATTTATTAGTTGTCATTACTAATTTGAGAATATGGCAAATATACATATAGAAATAAATTAATTAAAATAATATTAATGAAAATTAAGTAATATAAGATATTTATTTGATATATATGGAAGTAGTGGAAATTCATTAATACTACTTAATTAAAATACAAATATTAACTAATTTTTTATATTTAATGATTACTTAATAGAAAATGATATAAAAATACATTTTCATTAGCATAATATGTTTATAAAAAAATTAGGTAATTTCCATTAATATTATTTTAATTTATTTATTTCTATATGTATATTTGACATATTCTCAAATTAGTAATAACAACTAATACACATTTATTTATTAAAATTAAATAAATATTTGATATTACATATTATGAAGGCAATCTTTCATCTTT
>JAEMOT010002226.1:113873-173873 GCA_019297695.1 Apostasia ramifera
TATATATATATATATATATATATATACTATAGATGTTTTTGTGTAATTTTATTAGGGTTCGAAATGCATCGAGCGCTCGATGTAGAGCTCGATGTTCGGTTCAATAAGAGCCTATTTATATTCGATTCATCAATATTAACAAAAAAGTTTGAACATAATTTTAGACGCTCAGTCATAAATGAATGAGCGTAAAAATACTAGTGTTCGGCTCATTATTTTTTGTGAACAGTTCATATGATATTCATAAATATTATCGATTATAAAGTTTGGCATTGTGCTCTTTTAGAAATTTTAGGAAATATTACTTATTAATAAAAAAATTCATGTATTATGATAATGAGCATGTCCATGAATACATTAATGTCTTAGATATATAAAAATATGTCTATGATTTTTATATTCGTGAACTTAAATTTGTATGAACTCACTCGTAAATACGTAAGTGAGCTCGTCTTCAAATCCTATGAACCAAGTCGAAATAAGCTCCAGCTTAAGCTCAGACTCAATTTTAATAAACAAGCAAGAACTGAAGCAGAACATTACTCATCTCTGGTCAATTTACTTACGTCCCAAAGTTTGATGATCTGGGGTCCTTATAGGGTGTCTTTTTTGAGAAGATTACTTCTAACCAGAAAGCATTTAATGCGGTTTGTTAGAACCTTCTCTAACACCCCTAATCGAACAGCTCTTCAAGGAGATATCACTAGATCTTACCCTCTTTATTACTATATCAGCTCAACATTTAAGACAGCATGTGAGTTCACTGTCTAATTATACTTTATAGAAATAAATGTCAGACGTGAGAGATTGTACCCATTATATCTCCTTCTCTCCAAGCTATAAATAAGAAGAAGAAAAAACTCTCAGAGAGGATTCTCTCTCTCTCTCTCTAGAGATCACTCTTTCTCTCTCTCTTATACTTATTCTCTTATTCGCCTAGACGGCATCGTAGTTTTATTCTATTTTGACATATTTTTTACATTTTGCATCAACACAGTTAAAGCTTTTATTGATAGATTTAGTTAATTATTTAGTTAATGATTTGGTGATTAGTTTGAAAAGCACGAGTTTTTGATCAAATTTGTATCGAGTATTAACAAACTAACGATGAGCATGGATCGTTCAAGGGGCTATTTTTTGTGGCGAGTGACATTTGTGATTTGTAGGTCTTGAACACACGTTCCATGATTAGAGAAAGTTCAAATAAATAAATAAAAAAAATTGAATGTAAATAATAAGTGTACTTCAAAGTTCAAACTTTGGTTTAAAAATAAAATAAAAATGAGTTTGACTAAAAAGTCTGTCACAATCCGATGAAAGCGTCAGTGGTGACGAATCCGGATTTAATGTACGGATCTCTGCCGAGTAATTGCTTGCATCATCTCAGCCGTCCGTTTTTATAACATCACGTGCCCATGATTGTGTGATTGAGCTCAATTTAAAAATTATTATTTAAAATACTCATTAAATTTTAAAAATAATTACCTATCACATCATTTAATTTTATTTATATTTTATCCATCTATTTTTAGTTAATTACGTTATGCACACTCAAAATATTATAAAATCTTACATACACACACTTGAGTTAAAAATTAATTAAAATTTATTTAAAAAAAAATATTCTGTTAGTAAATCATTAAAATTATATTTTTACCCTTAATAGTACATATTTTTTATTTCCTCAATGCCACACTAAAACACTGATTTGTCTTAAAATTAATTCACATCGCAGATGTCTCCTTCCTTTGCCGCCATCTAAATATTAAGATTTTAGAATTTTCACTCAAAATATATTTAAATATCTTTAAAATAATATGATGAACAGCTCAGATTTTTTGTAATCTAACTATAGTTAGGTTATTGAAAAATTATAATTACTCATTATAATAAAAATAAGTTAAAATATGTGTATATAAAATTTTATAATATTTTGAGTGTGCATAGCGTTATACATATATATATACACTCACAGTACATGTATAATCGTATCTATAATGTATAATTTAATAAAAAGTTTACATGTGATAATGACAAACGTCGATAATGTAACAACAAAAAATTGTTTTCTTACGAAAAAAAACTTTAATTCTTTCTAAAAAAAAAACTTTAATTCTTGTGGTTATCTGAAATTGACATTTCATTAATAAAATCAGTAATAATTTTTCTTTTATTTGAATTGATTATTCCATTTGTTTAATATGATAAGTACTCAACATGATGAGATGCTCAATAGTTTTATTTATTATATTTGAACATTTTTTTTGATAAATATATTTGAACATTTTTTAAGATTACATGTTGAAGGTATTTAAATATATGAATGTTAAAAAAATATTTAATATATTCAAAGATTATAATAATAACAAATATAGAACTAGAGTACTTAGATATTATATATATAAGATATTCATAAAGTATTTAAAATTTAAAATTTGTTAAAAAAGAAATAAAAAATATTTCATATTTAAATACCTTTAACGAATGTTCACAAGAAATACTCATTATAATATATTTGATATTCAGTGATAATATCTCAATTTAAACGAGAATATATTATTAATTTATGGTATATATTGAAAGATAAATAATTTGTAACTTTAATAAATAATATTAAATTTTAAATTCAATTAAAATTCCTACACGTTGTTATATTAGGTAAAAAATTAATTTTACTTATGTGGCAATAATATCATATACGAAATTCTAATTAGCTTCAATATTTACAATCATTTATAAAAGAATGTGTAGCATTTGATTAATTAATAATAATAAATTTTATTGCATTTTATATAATTTTTAATGTAAAAAATTTACTTTATTTATATCTTACATTAATTTAAATTCATTAATTAACTTTACAAATAAAATTAATTATTTATACTAAAAAATTATATAAGATGAGAAATAAAATTGATAGTTTCATTTACAATGATCGAGAATATCAAATAAAATAAAATTTTTATATTAAAATTTATTATTATTATTTAATCAAATATTATTTTGGTATTAGACATGATCAAAATAATCCTGAGACCAAATTGGCCCATAAAAGATTATAATAATTAATTACAATTTATTTATGCTAATTATGTTAAATTACAATTAATTGGGCTAGCATTTGTCTAAATTTACAATTCTATCATCTCTTTTTGTTTATTTATGTAATTCTTTTTCAGATTTTTAGATAATTGGGCCTTTACGAGGTAACCTATTTTGGGCTGGACTGGGCCGTACAAATTTTAAAGCCCGTTATAATAACTAGAGGAGCTAGAAATTGTTTTTTTTTTTTTTTTAAATAACGAAATTGTTATCTTTTGCCCGACAGCCATGGAGCTACTTGCAGAGCTCGTCGTCAGCTCCAGGGGCGAAGGACCGCTGAGCCGCCGCCTAGAAAACTGAGATTGCGGTGCTCGCAATGTCTGTAGCTCGGTTGATCTCCTTCACCGAACCCTAAAAAGTTCACTTTCTCTGCGTTTCTTTTAGGTGACAGCCTTCGGCCCTTCACCTTTCCGAGGGCCATCCTTCTCTCGCTACCCGGAGTCAGGAAAAAAGAAAACCCTAGTTCTTCGCCAACGCCCGATGCTTCTCGTGGAGGGCGAGTGCCTGGAGAGGCTTTGCGCTTCTCCGGCTTGTGGGGCATTGCAGTACCGGTGTTCCAGGCAGCTTTCTGGCGGTAGCCTCGTGGAGCTCAGTTTGAAGGCGGCGGCTCCTCTTCTGGAGTCTAGGTTACTATTCTGAATCTTTTTGTTCATTTACTGCGGTCGATGTTCTCTTGTAGGGATTTCATGAAAATTATCAGTTTTTTTGCTTTGAATGCCTTTCTGTCATTGGAACATCAGACTTTGTTATTGGTTTAGGGAAAGTTTATTATGAAAAAAATTTAGCAAAGTGGGAAATTATCTATCTCAGTGAAAAGTTGGGATCAAAGAAATTATTAGCACTAAAATATAGTGTTGCTGATATTATTATATTTGGGAGAATGTATTACATTTCTTGAGCTAAATAAGGATTTATTATTTGTAGCTGATCTCACTTAGTGAGATAAAGGCTTGTTTGTTGTTGTTGTTGTTGTATTACATTTCTTGATAAAATTATGCAGAAATGTCTTAGGTGGTATGTTCGTATACAATCTAGAGTGTTGAAAGTTATATAGAGATGTGTTAGATGGTATGTACATATACAATCTAAAGTAGAAAATGCAGCACAGAAAGAGCAGATCTTATTTTGGTTGTGTAAATGGGAATAGAAAGGGATAGACTAAGGGTAACTTTGGTAAAGGTTATTTAAAGCTAGGGCCACTTATATACATGCTACCTGAGTTTTTGAGTATTACACTTTTAAAAACATGCCATCCCTAGTTTAAATTTTGTGAAGAGGGTGATATGTAGGTAATATTTAAAGTTTTGGGTGGTATGTAGGCAAATATCCCTTAAAATTCTTTGAATAACTTATGTGTCTAGTTGGTGCTAGCCTCAGTTGAGGCTGAGGCTCAAATTTAAGGTGTAACTTAGGCTTATTTGCATGATCTCAAACTTTTTACTATCTAAATTGTTTCATTTCACTTATCACCAACCTCAAAAAATTGCAAAAACTTAACTAATCTCATATTTGAAGTATTTTGATATTTAGGCCCCGTTTGTTTTGAAGTTAAAAATTAACCTGATTTAATTTTAACTTGATATATCACATCATACATAAAATTTAATATTAAAAATTAACTTTATTTCACATCCTACACACATTATTAAAATAATAACTAACTTATATCACATCCCTCACATATCCCAACATAATAACTAACTTTATATCACAACATTCACAACTTTCAATAAAAAAATATCTCTATCTAAATTTAATTTTAATCTTATTAAATTTAACCTTACAAACAAACAGACCCTAAAGTTGAGCTTCAGTCAAGGCTCTGTCATAGGTAAGGCCAGTACCATAGGTTGCATTATGATAGAGCTAACATATGATAATGGGATTCATGATGAGCATTAACTGATGATGAGTTAAAAGAATGCATGGTTGTTATTGATGTTTGTTGCAATAAATTGTAATGCTATCACTTGTTTTTCCTTTAGAATCTCTGAGACAATACAGTTATTAAGATCTTGATGAGAGTTATCTTATTCTTTTGTAATAGAAGTGTTTTATTCTTCCTTTAACTCCTGATATTAATGATTATCTTTTCAGAAATAAGGCTACATTTTTCATGCAACACAATTCCCTTGATCGTGATGGTAGTTAGTGATTACACACACAACCTTTGCTGATGATAGCTACTGAAAATTGTGTGAAATTGTTTTGAGTAATTCACTTTGTTTATACACATAATATCTTTTAGAATCAGTTAGTGAAGTTTAAAATAAGTTCAATTTTTATGAAGAAGCAATGAGTACTTTAATATCTAACATTAGCAATTAAGTGTTAGCATGGTTGCAGAATTTAACTTAGAGATCTGTATTTGATTGATTTAAAGTGTTTGCATTTTGCAAAAATTCCATCCCTACCAAATTCACCTTAATCTTCACCATATATTCATGGCCATAGTCATGAATAAGTTTCAATATGCATTTGCATCATGCTTTACAACAACACGTCAGCCCACTACTAAACTACCGAAAGAAGTGTCTGCAGTCCTAATAGTGGCATGCCTGTAGTCTGGAGCAGTGGCCATGTCATACCATTTTCGAAATATTGAGAGTGCCTACAATTTAGACGACAACATGTAGAGAATTCTCCATAATTCACCTAGTTAAATTGTTGCTCCTCTCCTGCCTTAAAACGGGGAAGTGGAACATCGTGTATTTGCAGTTCATGTTGCTAAAGGGACAATCTTCTAGAGTAGTTGGAGGTTTATTAAAAGAGCATCAACCATCAAGAAATTCTTCATCAACAGAAGTTTAGCGACAAAGATCTGGGTAGGGGTGTTCAATCTTCTGACACCTAATGTCATTGCTATCATTAAGAAAGAAGAAGAAAGCCATCTAAAATCAAATTTTATATCAAACAAGTTGTTGGGCTTGTGATCTACTTTCAAGCTAGTACATAGTTCTAAAAGAATGTTTTCGTATTTTACTCTTCTGAACTATAGACAGTTTTTTGTAAAAAATTGTAAAGTTTTTTCGACATTTATTTTCTTCGTTGACATGGTTTCTTTGATGAGGTTTTTAGAGTTATCTTTTAGTTTCTTTAAGCTCAAGTGATATCATAGAGTCTTAGTTGCCTACATCTTGAAAATGATAGATTGACCAATGTCTGTTAGCATCGCAAAAAATGAGAAGATTTGAACCTTGCACTCGAGGAAGAGGCCTAAGAACGCTAGGGACCTAATATTAGTCAAAGATGAGAAGTTCAATCAAAGGTCTGCTCAGACCCCTCCCAACGGTTGCCTCGTAGCATTGCTTACGCAGGATGGCTCTCTGCCATGTTTTCATACCCAACATCTACCTTTCAAAACCTTATAGCTATGTCGTGCTTCTTCCTTGGGATTCCTCTAAGCACCTGTCTCATGTCAACAATGAGGTAAGTTGTTAGAGTCTTGTCAGAACCTGGCAAGGCGCCGCATGGTGTGTCTTAACCAAAGCCATGCACACTATCTTGTTATTTAGAAAGCAGCTTTTGCATGCCCTCGAGCATGCCTTATCCAATCTTAGAACTCCTCAAAAGTTGCACTTTGGAATTCGAACTGACGCAACTGCTACTCAAGGAAAATCACTGCCACCTCAACTAGAAGGAATACCAAAGAAACCTTAGAGATATGATTCTTGCTAGAAGCTCTCAAGTATGTTGATCCTGAAATGCGTATATAAAAACACCTCTTCTCTTGAAAAGAGGGTGCTTACCTTGAACTAGGGACACTCCTTTTCCCTTTCTCCTTGAAGCCTCAACATTTGCCCAAGAGTCGTCCCTATAATTAAGGAGCTGATGAGGTGACCTTGTATCTTTGGTCTTTGAAATTTCTAAACATAATGGTACTTTTTTAAGCCACCAAGAAGGTGCCATGATTTTTCCCTAATTGGGAGGGTTTTCCACGTATAAGCCTATATGCATTTTAGTTGTTCATTCTTGCTCATTCCTTGTCTAAGCTAGTCTCCTTAGAATTGGTCAATGAGCCAAACCAACTTGCGAGTTAGCCACTTATTTGAGTATAGATCTAATTTGCCCATTTCGAGGGATCTAAATTTACATCAATGGTTTATTAGGTTAGTGAGCCTCGATGTAGTAACTACGGGCTTTGCAAATGGAGGATCTGGGATTTCCTTCGATGGAAGGATCTATACCTCCCTTACATGATCTTGGAGAGGAAGCTAGTGAACGTGAAGTTGGAGGTGTGGAGGGACTTTGATGAGAAAATGGTAACATGCATTTAGATGCAGTTAGATGAGAGTGTATTTTTTATAATATTGAAAGGGATATCAATCAGTTCTCAATGGCAGAAGCTAGAAGGAATGCACGAGTAGAAATCTACAGGCAACAAGACCCCTCCCATCAAGAAGCATGTCGATATGAAATTTCGACAATGGGATTTTGTATCTGAATTTTGAATGAGATGCAGAGCATCATAAATCAACTCACGACAATGAAGATGAAGCATTTTGTTGACACTCGGTTGCTACTAAATTCCTTGCTTGAGAGTTAGGAATCTCTCATTGTCTTCCTCAGTAATTTGACGCCAGGCGGAGCCCTCTCCTTGAACCTGGTTGTGATAAATACGAAGAAAATTTCAAGGGTCTTCAAGAAGCGAGACCTTGGTCATTGAAAAGAGAGGGAAAAGTCAAAATCGAGGAAAAATTAAGAAAGTGGCAAGTCCCGAGGAAAGTCGATCTTCTTTGAAGAAAAGGTTTCAAATGCTATTATTATAATAGGCAAGTACATTTGAGGAGAGATTGCTAAATTAAAGAGGGACCAAAATAGTGAAGATGATAGGCCAACAAATACCTCTGTGATATAGATGTCGGCTGTGATATCAATCCCATCCACAACTATTTCCTATTCTCATGCTTGAAAATTAGTCAGCCCACATGCTTTGAGAATATACTATTTTATTCAAGATTGTTTTAGTAATTTCTTTGCACATCCAAATATTATTTCATTTTATGTTATAAAATAAAATAGCTTCTTATCTTCTTCTTCTATAAACCTAAAATAGAGAAAGAAAGAAAAAGAAAAATAAATAAACTTAAGTATCAAATCCAAATTATATTAATTTATATTCTAATATTAAATACGTTAAATAATAAATTATTTTGCAATTATCAATATCTCTTCCAATCTTCATGGAGGAAAGCAGTCTTGATGTTAAGATGTTTGACCTTTGGGTTGAAGTTTGCTGCTAGATCCAGGATGGTGTGAATTGACATCATCTTCACCACCGGTTAGAAGATTTTTTCGAAGCCGATCCCCTGCTTCTATTTGAAGCCCTTTGTGACGAGTTTATCGTTGTATTGTCATTTGTGAGTACTTAGTCTTCAGCTTGTGTACCCACTTGTTTTACGGTGCTCTTTAACTTTTAGGCAACTTCACCAACTCTTAAGTGTTGTTATTATGCAACGAATCCATCTCCTCCCGTGTAACCTTTTGCTATTTTTCAGCATCTTTACCCTCTAGATTTTCTTTGATGCTCTCAGGTTCACTTGCATCGACTAGAGTTATAAAATTGTAAGTAGGGTACCTCATCGAAGGTTGCTGCATTCTCGAAGACCTCGGGGCGGCTTCTTCCTCGGATATTGTTGAAGATGCATCATCGAAGATTTCTTTGTCTTCATCTTATTCATTTCCTTCTCCGAAGATTTCTTTGACCGCAGCAGCATACGGTGATTTTGCTAGTAGATTGAAGCAAATCATTACCATCTGCTTAAATTCCAAATTGATAGTGTAAGTTTACCTTCTGCAAAAACACTCATGGTAGACAACTTTGCAAATGCATGTTCTTTATGCGGATTGAGAATTTTCTGAAGAAAAAATAGCTGAGCTTTGAAAGAACGTTGATCACACAAGAAAGAAATTCATATATGTACCTCAAGAAGCAACAAATTTGCAGGTTCTACTTTTAATGTAATTGATCCTCAATTATCCTTATGAGAAAAAGTTAAACTGGCGGTCATTAAAATATCGTGGCATTTCGGTTTTCTTCAGTTATGCCTATCTTGATCAGTTCCAGCTTTGCTGTTGTTGAATTCCTCAAAACAGAAGTTTTCAACGGGATAATTTTCAGCATTATTTGAAATCCTGCTCCAAACTTAGGCTTTTGACTTGTTCTTATTTGCCTATTGAAAGGAGTCAGTCGAGCAAATGGAGAATAAGTTTCACCTTGGATCGAGGAACTGGTGGATCCGTCGACACAAACGGTCAAGGCGGGCAGGGCGGCCTCAATGCAGACAATGCAGGCCTGGGAAGAACCAGGCTCGGAGCGATAGTCAGTGCGGCGGCTCGACGGCTTCTCGAGAAGATAAATAGTGCACGGAAGAACTTCCCAATGAAGATTTTTCTCCTGCTGTTGGGCTTCTACACAGCAAATGCATTGGCAACGATCCTGGGCCAAACCGGAGACTGGGATGTTCTTGTTGCAGGAGTAGTGGTTGCCGCCATTGAAGGCATTGGAATGCTCATGTACAGAAATCCTTCTCTCATGCAGATGGGGAGGTTCAAATCTCTGGTTGTGTTCGTAAACTACTGGAAAGCTGGTGTCTGTTTGGGTCTTTTTGTTGATGCATTCAAACTTGGAAGCTGATTTTTTTTTTTTTTTTTTACAAAACAAAAAACTTTTCTTTGTTCTTTTAGTTATCTACAATGTGATACATTGACTCCTGTTTCTCAATAAGAACTGGAATTTTTTATTTATTTATTTTTTATTGTTCTCTGAGGCATGATTCTATGTTCTAACTTGTTCTTACTCCATGTCACACTTATAATATGATAGAAAGCAAATTATGTTATGTTCCATTTGTATGAGTGGTGAATGTAGATGATTATTTTTTTCTTCTTTCAGCTTTGACTTCATTTTTATGTGCTTCATCTCTGAATTTCAACCCCAATCAAACAAATAGTTTTTGTCTTGCTAAAATAAATTATAACTAATGCAATGTTATATTAATTTGGGGTAAATTGCATTAAAAATGTTGTTGTTTCGTCTCAATTAAGATATAGTCATTATTTTTGTTCCATTATGTCGTAAGATTTTTTCTAATTGTTTATTTATTGTCTTTTTAGAATATAATTTTATATTATTAATATTCATTTTATGTTTTAAGATATTTAGAGAGGAGAAAGCAAAAAAATGAGAAATTTTAATTTTAAATATTTTGTTAAATTAAAATATACAAAATATTCAAATTAGTTTTAAAAAAAATCAAATTTTTATTTTTATTTATTAAAAAAAGGTCAGTAAAAAATACCAGATTTGAAAAAAGAGATCAAAACTGTTGTGTTTTTTATAACCTCAGAGATTAAAATTAAATTTTTTTTAAAAATTGAGTTCAATTTATGATGCTTTTCTTGCCTAATTTACCCTTAATTTTATAGTTAAATTTAACCTACATTTCACATGAATATAAGCTTAATGTTAGAACCACTCCTAATAAAATTATCGAATTATTATTAAAATATCTTATTAATTAATTAGTTTTAAGGTTTTTTTTTTTTTTTTTTTAAATTAATTGCTAACTAGAAAGCTCATTACCTAATTTAAGCCATAGAGGACAGCAAGTAGTGGAGGATATTGTGTAGTTCTTTTGGTGGAAGCCACTTTCATAGGTGCTGAATTCCAATTTTGCCCCCATCTTTTCTGCAAATTGCTTAATGCTTATGGACTGGGCTTCCACCACTATGGTCTATGGAGCAGAGCCCACTATGGAATTCTCCAATATTAGGTCAATTATTTACAGCTGGCATTTATTTATTTTAGTCAAAATAATTTCTTTATTTTTTTTTGATAAAAATAAAATTAATTTCCTTCTCATTATACTGTGTGTATATATTTATATATATATATATATATATATATATATATATATATATATATATTTTTTTTGAAGAAATAACCATGTATACCTAAATTGCCCCTATCAATAAATATACTAATATTTACATGTGACTCTTCTGTTAATGATATTGTGCTCATTAATAATTTAACTGGAATAATATTTGTATATTATTATATTTGAATTAGAATTAACTCTCTCTATATAAATATATAGTTTTTACACATATTATACAGATAAAATATAAGTTTATATTCAAATTGAGCTAGTTCGAAATTATGTTGATTTCAAGTAAGATTCATCTCGAGTGATTTTAAATAGAGTTCAGCTTGACTCAAATTTTCTTTTTTTTTTCGAGTTTGAGTCGAGCTGAAGACAGTCTCAACTTAAGGGACTCGATTAACAGTCGAACTTTTCATACTTATTGCGAAGGAAATGATGACATATTATGTATGAAATAACTACGTACATAATACTCCATATTAATATAATTATGTGTATCACAGCTATTTTCAAAAAAAAGTATATAGGTACTGTAATTTTTAGGTGTGGCGTGTAATTTTTAAAAAAAAAATTGATATGTAAATATGGTGATATGAAGTGTTATGTATGTAAATATTCCTAAAAATAAAAGCATTATGTGTGCACAAGCATATTATTTCTTATTCTTTTATTGTTCATAAAAAGCATAAATATGAGTAGAAAAGTCAGCGAATATACGTCAATAAATTAGTCTTATTAATAATATACTGTATATTACAAATTAATTCGATGAACGGAAATATTATTATAATCAATAATTAATAATCTTTATTAGTCATGATCACATTATGGAAATGTAATCTTGAGTTTTATTTAAAAATATGATCATTATATTAATTAAATTATCAATGATAAAGATACATCAACATTTGAATAAATGACTAGGAATACATGATAATTATTTTATGATAATTTATGTCATGATTATAATAAAATAATTTCATGAAATCAAATAAACCAGCAATTAATTATTGATCATTAAAAAAAAAACTTTGCTGTTTAATAACTAATTCATAGAGTTTTGATCTATCTAATTATTCATGTATATAAAATTTAATTTGTTTGATAATCCAATAAATTAAAATTTAGAATCAAAATCTAAAAAAAAAACTAGTAAATTTATTAATAGCAAGATTTTTATAAAACAAAAATTTACATTTATAGGATTTTACTATTTTCATATTAAACAATAATTTAATAGTTTTGAATTTACAGATAAATTGTTGCTCATATTATAAACTAACATTTTTGTAAATTATTTTCCTTTTTTTCTTAAATATTGTACGTTATTTTCAATCATATATATATTATTTGCAAATTAATGCATGTGATATTTTTTGTGACAAATAAATAACATAAAAAAATGATTTATATAGCAATTTGATTATTTGGTATATAAGATTAAAGTAATTAATATTTTACATGAGATAATCTAACAATAATTAAATAAACAAAAAAGTTTTTTTTTTATTCTAATAATCAAAAGTTTTGAGATATGACAATGGGTACCTAGATAGATGTCATTATTAAGATAAATTAGGGTAAATTCAATTTAAGTTCCTAAAATTAGAATATGATATGATAGAGGTCCTAAGTCATGTTAATGTTCTCACGTGAATTTTTTTGTAGTTGAAATAAATACATTACGTAGGCCTAATAATTAGATGTTATATATCATTATTCTGCGAATAAAAGAGTAAAAACTATTTTAATTAAATTTTAGCACATCCAATTCCTCTGCGTCCCCAAACATCTCTATATTTGTTGCTAGCTAGCTTCAGTTAAGCAGTCATTGCCTTGTGCTTCGCTGGCCCCTCCTAACGGCTTCCTAGTGCGCCGACAACCAGCATGGTTCTAACGATGAAAGGACCAATTTGTTTAACCGCCTCGTCGACTTTCTTCTAAAACAAGATGCAGCGCAAGGGATAAAGGTGTTAAGGGAAAAAGAGAAAAAGAGGAGTTTTCCATTTTGTTGTTTCTGAATGAAGGAGAGTTGTCGGTATTTAAATTTTCTTTCGTCTTAATTTATCGATGCACGTGAAATGGAGATACAAAAAGAAAGATCGAAAAAGCCTAGATTCTCCTTTACTACTATTTCAGCATAAAGAGCTTTTCGCCCTCTTCTTATCACAGTGTGTGTGAGCTCCCATTGTTTAAGAAAAAGAAAGAGAGGGCGAGAGAGAGATTAATAGGGAGAGAGAGGGGAGAGAGGCGGTAAAACATTAATCACTTTAGAGAATTTGATAGCAAAAGTTATGGAAGGACCAAAATGACATATTTAAAGTGAACTTAAGGACTCAAAAAATAATAATTTGAAAATATGAACTTGCATGATATTATATTTTGACTTTAGAGATCCAGATGTAATTTAGCCAAATCAAAAGCTTGCTTGGTAATGACATTTGTATCATCACAGACAGAAATTAATTAATTAGAGAATTTTACAAGAAGAACCCTTTAGTACATAGAAATATTTTAAAAGATCCTTAAAGAAAAAGTAAAAAGTTAAATAATTGGTGAATACTTTCTCCGATGAACATTTTAGGCCTTATTTGGTTCGACTTTTTTTTCGATAAAAGGAAAAATATATTTTATTTTTTAAATTTAATAAAAAAATTATTTTAATATTAAAATATATGTAAAACATGAAATACTTTCAATTTTAATATTTGTATTTATGTTAGATGTGAAATAAAATTTATTTTTATAGCTGAAATTTATGTTGGATAAAACAAAACCTCGAACCAAACGAATTATTATTGTTCGGTACTATTATTTAAGTTTTAGTTTGACCTAATTAAAATCAATCTAAACAAAATAATTATAATTCTAAAGATTCCTTTCAATAATCCAACAAATGATATTTTATTTTAGCCACAATTTTTTGCATATATACAAACTTCGTGTTAAATATTATTTTACATTCAATATAAATTTAATACATTATTTATTTTATTTTATATATGAATATAAGTGTGAATAAAATAAAATCATAATATAATCTATAGATAATTATATACATAACAGTTCATATTTTCATAATTATGTGTGTCACACTCATTTTCAAAAAATTACACTACAGTCTTAGAAAAAAATACGTACGGTGTAAGAAAAATGTGCGAAGTGTAATATTTAGGTGTATGGCATATAATTTTTAAAAAGAAATATTTGATATGTAAATATGATGATTTGAAGTGTTATGTATGTAAATATTTTATTAAAAAAATCATTTTTATCAAAATTGAGTCTTCAAAATCCAATTTTAAGAACAGATGATAAATTATGATATTGTTTATATATATATATATTATATGATGATATTGATTTTTTTTATATGATGTCGTGAGATGGCAGCGTGCCAACCCGAAGAATGTAGGTTAGTGCGGTAGCGTCGGAACGAGAGATTGGCGTTGGGATGATCTCCGGGAGGAGAGGCCTCCCGGCCCCCCAACCTCAGCGCGCTTCGAAAGTGCGGTGCGCTGATTGAGGAACGTTATGGTATTGTCGGAATGATTTCCCGAACGTCCTCGTCGTGCTCAATCGTAAGAGGTTATTGTTAGATACTTGTGAGCTTTTTGATATTAAATTAATCTCCAAAAAAGTTGCAATGTTGCCCAATATTTTGTGTCACTAGCTTGCCAATTTGTAGTACTGTTAGGAGTACTTTACCAAACCTCCATGATGTTCATGCTCACCAAAGTCAAATTCTCATATTACTTTCAAAAAAAAAAAAGTTAGATTACCATAAAATATATTGCTCATATTCAATGAATTTCATTATGAAGTTCTCATTGATAAAAAAAAAAAAAAACTTTAAATAACTCCTCCAAATAAATAATCTGAAATTAGAACCTATAATCTGTTCACAAACTTGTTTAACTCGACAAATTATGAAAATACACGATGAGCTAAAATTTATCTAGCAAATCGTGAAAATACACGATGAATCACTATTAATTTAAGTATTTGACTGCAGTATATAGCTAGAAAGAACTTTTATATTCTATCATCATAGCAAAACATACAAAAAAAAAAAATCAATAGCACTATTAACATTTCCATGAATAAAAGATAATTTCCAATCATGAAAAGTTTCGATAAGCGAGACAATCCGCTATAGTAGATAGTCATGGTTCTCTCGATTGTGCTGTCGTATAGTCCACTGCAACCCTTATTGGATTTGTTGGAGTATCTTAACTTAGAGAGTTTCGTTCTATTTATAGTCCTTGTATCTCTGTTGCCTTGCTCGCCATTGCTTCGAATGCTATCAATGCAGCCCACTTTTTAGTGCCTTGGATCTATATGAATCTTTTTGAATAGTGCATTGAACCAGTAAATGCCTCCCATACTCGATCTCAATAGCATTTGTTGTAATTGTATGTGTATTTAGCTAAATGGTTGAATCCTTTATGAGATTAGCTAATTAGAAATCGTCTAATGAAATCCATTAGAACGAGATTGTTGGGAATACTGGAGGGTCGACTCGTGGAAAGATACTTTGTTAGAAGGAAAAATATTCTACGTTTGTAATGATGTTTTGGCTAAACTAGACTTCGCTTGGTGAATATAATTGTTCAATCTGACTCAACTCGATATAATTCATGAGGTTGACACGTCATGAACGGCAACAGATCAAACCGAATTTCTTTGAGCAAACACATTACTACTTTTTCAAAGCCGCCAACATGTCATTAACATGATCAACAATAAAATGTCAAGATAATGAAGATATTATGCCTCATGCACGCTACCTTTATAGCAATTTGCTAGCTTTTATCTTTCTCCATTCTCTTTGTCAGCATGACCTAAAATTTGTTAATATTTATTATAAGCCATCCTACCTATCCTCTGTGCTTATATATATAAGCATTAAAAAGACACACAAGTACTAGGTTCTTAGCTCCTATCTCGATCCGTCCTTTCCCCTAACAATAAGGTGATGATGGCTGCTACTGACCGGAGCGAGACGACAGTAGCATCAATAGTTACTGGTGAGTGGCGGGTGACGATTCCCAAAGAGTCTTTGACCACCGTCAAGCATGAGCACGGGCAGGTCCGACGAGCATGGCTGGCTACAATAGCTAAGGTCGCTGCTGGTGAAAAGATGGCCGCAAAAATAGCCTCCGATGACCCGAGAAAAGTCGTTCATGCATTCAAAGTGGGGATGACGCTTGCACTCGTCTCTCTCTTCTACTACCTCAGACCTCTCTATGATGGCGTCGGCGGCACCGCCATGTGGGCCGTCATGACCGTGGTCGTCATCTTCGAATATACAGCCGGTAATCACTGTTCAAATACGTTCACAATAATCTTTTAAGTCATAAAACAAATAAAATAAACTACATTCAGCAATTCAAAAATATGAAAATAAAAATATAATAACATAATATATGTAATCCTCTTCACAATTAATGTACCTAGCTTTATATATAGCTAGCTATTTTTTTTTTAAAAAAAATTAGAAATAATAATCACTGCCATTAATTAACGCAGGTGGAACCTTGTACAAGGGGTTGAACCGGGCGGCGGCGACGCTCACCGCCGGCGCTCTCGGCGTCGGAATTCACTGGTTTGCCAGCAAAGCCGGCCATGCCGGAGAGCTCATAATTCTCAATGGCGCCGTCTTCATTCTAGGTATTTTCCCACTTTAAATCTTATTGCCAACTAAATGCAAAAAAAAAAAAAAAGTTTAAAGATTTTGACATAAACTTAACATGGATCAGCATCAGTGGTGAGCTTCTCCCGGTTTTTTCCGGCAATCAAACGCCAGTTTGACTACGGTGCCACCATCTTCATCCTCACTTTCTGCCTCGTAGCAGTCTCCAGTTATCGAGTCGACGAACTCGTCGTCTTGGCTCAGGAGAGACTCAGCACCGTCTGCATTGGCATCGCCATCTGCCTCATCGTCTCCATGCTCATCTGCCCGGTCTGGGCTGGAGGCGATCTCCACCGCCTCACCGCAGGCAATGCCGACAAACTCGCAGACTCCTTAGAAGGTTCGTGTGTATATATATATACATACATATACTTGCGTATGTACATGCTAACAATCATAGTTTTTCTACGTATAATGATCAATCAAGCAAATGACGACATTTAAATTTCATGATCAGGCAGCGTTGAGGGCTACTTTGATGGAAAGGAAGCTCCAAAAGCACAGGGATTCAAGTGTGTCTTGAACTCCAAAGCATTAGAAGATTCATTGGTATGTTAAATATTCGAACAAAACCCGATTATGATCGATTTCAAATCAGATTGCACGGTTGACTGATTTGATAAAAGAATATTGGATATAGGTTGAGTTCGAATTGAATTACAAGTGAATATGAGGTATTAATTCCATTTGTTTAGGTGAATCTAGCAAGATGGGAGCCGGGCCACGGCCCGTTCAGTTTTCGGCATCCTTGGAGCCAGTATAAGAGGCTCGGAGATGCCATGAGGAACTGTGCTTGCTGCATCGAAGCGCTCTATGGCTGTTTAACATCAGAGATTCAGGTATTCTATATATAGATTACTTACAAACTTGAGCTTTTAGATCAGTTGATAACTAAAGTTTTCAACATGATATCGGAATTAGAAGATCTCACATTTAAGCTTTGATTTCTCCTATTTATCTTTAGCATAAATGTAATTAGGGGATTAGAAGAGCCGTTGGGAGAGCTTAAGATGAACTTAATACACAATTGAAGGATACTTATATATTAACCAAAAAGCTAGGACTTTAAAAGGCTCATCAACGATTATACAAACACCAAAATTTATGTTGAAAATCAAATATGGGATGATTTTGATTTATTCCAATAAATCTCTCTTATATGAGAATCTAATGTACTGTCTAATGGGACTTTGATCAACTGTATGCATCTCAAATGCTCACTCGACCACTTGGAAGTACAGCAAGAGTCGCCTACTCTATATAGGAGTAGAGGCAAGACCCATCTAAGCACATCCTATATGAATAACTTGATCCACTTAAGACTCATCCAAACCACTTGCCTTATTACGCAAATTATAATGGTAGAGACGACAGACAATAATAACACATGGAGGAAGAGATTAATGTTTTAGTAGCCTCTAGAGCTTGATAAGAATCTGTTTTAACACAAAGTAGTACATATATATATATGGTACATAATAAATTTGTAATCTGTGATATAAATATAGAGGTATTATCTATTTTGGCTTTAGAGAATTGCGTAACTTGAAGATTTCTTTAGAAGTTTTTCATCATTAACTTCACGATTTTTCTCTATAAGCCACTTCTACTATTAGAGATAATGCTATTTACTTACATAATTCAAAGAACCCTCATCCCTTTCAAATGTGAGGTGATTCATTCTGTGTCATTCCACCTAGAAGCTGCTAGGAGCTGCTCCTTATCCGGGTGATTTCGATTCAATCATATGAACATCACTTTGGTGATCACTCTCCGCCCTCTTCGATCTCATTGTCCCGAGTCATCACAAAACTCTACGGCTAATACAATTTAGGTGAACAATAAATCAGCCAAAAAGAAAAGTTCATACCAAAGTAGTGGAACACGAACATGGCCCGTTCCCTTTCCTAGCACCACAGATCCCAAAACAAAACTCTCATATTTCTAACACCGCAAGCTCTTCAGGCCGGATCATACAAAAACCGTACTCTAACAACTAAGATTGAGAGGCTGAATTGATCAATACTTACAACAAAACAACTTAGTATTCAAATGAGGAGACGGTAAGAATATAAAATTATTTTTGAATTTAATTTTACCTACAAGCTTAAACTTTTAGGTAATAACTTAACGGAGTTGTAACATATGGCGTAATCGAAAAGCTCCAATCTTTATTGTCTGCGCAGGCGCCGGAGCTGATGAAGAAGCACCTCAGTGATGCTTGCCTGAAGCTGAGCTCGGATTCGGCGAAAGCTTTGAGGGAGACGGCAGCTTGCATCAGATTGATGGAGCGATCGAAAACCCTGGAGTGTCTGATCGGAGAGACGAGCTGTGCGGCGGCGGAGGTCAAGAGGGAGCTGCCGGAGCTGCTGCCGGCGGGAGAGGCAGAGGTAGATCATAAGCTCGTGACGACGAAGAGGAACCACTCGTTGATTGAAGCGATGCCGCTGGTGGCCTTCGCTTCCATTCTTGCGGATATTCCGGCGAGGGTCAAGGGAGTCGCCGAGGAAGTCGAGAAGCTCGCTGACCTCGCCGGATTCAAGGCCGCCGGCGAGCGGCTATCTCACTAATTGACGTTGTTGTTATTGATAAACTGGGTTTCACCTTGTAACTTCTCACTCTTTTTTTATTATTTTTATTTTTATTTTTATTTTTATTTTTAAACGCATCATTCAAAATTGTAATATTTAGTTATCCTTTTTATATATATTTTTGAATTAATTTAATTAAGTTGACCTATCAATCAAAAATATTTTATGTTAAAACCTTTTTGAAATTTTAAATTTTAAAATTTAAAACTCCTCTAATTCACTCGACCAATGGCAAAAAATGTTGAAATTTTTTAATTTTCAAACTCCAAAATCATCACAAAATTTAAGCGGAGAAATTAAATTTTACAATTTAATTTATAAGTACAATAAAATTTAAATTTAAATTAGAGCATTACTTTCAGTAAAATAAATATATTTCAAACTTTTTAGAGCAAATTATAATATAATTTTTAATTAAAGGACAAGTATGCAACATTTTTTATTGTAAGTTAATTATTACGTGACCTATTAGTGATCTCGACTTCACATTAAAAAAAAATCAGAATTTTTTTTATGAATATGAAATAATTCAGAAAAAATATTACCTGAGATAAATAAAATCAATGAAAAGAATAAATTCAATATTCTAAAATTCCCTTCATGAAAATATATATAGCAAAAAATTCTTAATAATAACCAACTACACCACGACACCTCATTTCTTCTAATTGGCATGAAGGCAGATAATACATCAGAATAAAAATAATATTAATAAATAAATAACTTTTTATTATATTTTACATAATTTTTAATATAACAAATATTATTTTATTTCAGTAACTCAATTACTTTTAATAAAATTATAAATTTATTTCATATTTTAAACTAAAATACTCGATTTGAGGGAGAGTATACAGACAAATAAAGATCGTCCTCATAACTTTAATGTGGCAATGACAAAAGTAAATTTAACCACCGTTAATTACAATTAAGAGTTCAATAATAAACAATATAATTATATTCTACACAAATTTAAATATAAAAAATTTTGCTTTATTTCACATCCTTAATCATTTTCAGTAAAACTATCAATTTTATTTCACGTCTTATATTATTTTTAATATAATTAATTAATTTTTTTTTTAAAGTTGATTGATAAATTGAAATTAATGTAATATATGAAATAAAGTAGATTTTTTTATATTAGAAATTATATAAAATGTGATATAATAATAATAATAATATTATTATTTTAACATCCAAAATTTTATATAGTAAAACCTTACATATTTTCTCCATTCCAGTTTTTTTTTTCTTTTTCTTTATTTTTAATGATTTTACATAAAAATTTGTTATCTCATTATTAGTCCTTTTACTTTCGTTTAGTTTACTTTGTTACAATTTAAATTTGATATGTGAACATGAGTTCTTTTCATTTATTTTTTGAAGTCTAAATTTTAATGGTTTCTCTCTCTCTATATATAACAAATGAAGTAGCTTAAGCGCACATAGATGGCCCACAACAAAATAAATGGGCTTTTGGTAGTTATTGTTATATATGGGCTTGGGCCTTTAAGGCCTTATTTGACAGAACGATCAAACTTAAGACTAAAATGATAATAATTTTAAAAATAATAATAATAATTAATTAATTTTTTAATTATTCTACATAAATTTTAATATAAAAAAATATTATTTTACTTCACATATTCAATAATTTTCAATAAAAATCGAGTATTTTAATCTAGAATATAAAATAAAGTTAATATTTTTTATTAAAAATTATTGAGTATGCGAGTAAAATAATATTTTTTTATATTAAAATTTGTATAGAATGATTAAAAAAATTATTTATTTATTACTATTATTCTTTTCTGAATTAATACTATTTTGGTCTTGATTTTAGTCCTCACGTTAAATAGAACCAAAAATTTTTTTTCCTTATTATTAGAGTACTCATATAAACTTTTTTTTATCTGACTAATATTTTAATCTGTGATTAATTTTACGATATTTTCATCATTAATATCTGAAGCAAACGATTTACGACTAATTCAAACACAAAATAATGATTTTGAGTTAAATCTATGAACTTTTATTTTTGATCGTGTCTCCAAACTTGCACCATATAACACTAATAGCATTTTATTTCATAATGCAAATTTAAATGATCTCAAAGCTCATTAAAAAATTAAAATTAAAAATAAAAAGAAAAAAGAAAAAGAAAAATGAGAAATGAACCAAATAGAAGAACATCCGAAACCGCTTGCCGCTCAGGCGCTCACAAGAGGAAGCAGAGAATCGCACCGACCACGGAGGATCCCGCAACGACGGCGGCTGCTATGCGTGAAGGAGGCGGCGAGTCGGAGCCCTCCGACGTGGTGGGGCCGAACACAAGAGGGTATGCTGACGGGCCGGCAGCAGCCGGAGCCGGACCGGCGGGGCCGGAGGAAAGCGGGAAGAAGGTTCTGTTCGCATCCGGGACTGCGATCTGGAGCCTCTGCCCCTTCTGGCAGCGTCCGTCGACCCCGCTGGTGAAGTAGAAGGTTCCGGGCGAGGTCAGATTGAAGACAGAGTTGCCGTCGTCCATCTTGAGGATCGGATCTGCCAATGTGCAGGCATTGAATGCCAGATCTGTCACCTGAATCACCGAATCCTGGCTCGGAGGATAGAGAAACACTGTCGCAGGTGCCGGCGAAGAATGTGGGCGGTTAGATCGCTGGAGAAGAACGAGTGAAGTGGAAAAATGGGGGAAATAGACTTACGAAGGGAGTCGCCGAGGAGAAGGTGGTGATTGAGGGCCCAGGAGGAGTAGAGCTCACGATTGGAGGGCGGGGGGACGCCCCAGGCGTCGAGATCGCCTACCTTGTACTGGTATGCGGCGGTGATCTTTACCGCGACAAGAACCGATATCGCCGCCGCCGTCGCCGCTATCAGCTGCCGGCGGCGAGGATTCCGGCTCAGACGGATGAGCATTTTTTCCCAGCCGAGGGTTTTGGATGGAGGAGGATCTGCTACTGGTACTGATACAGCTCATCCAGAGCTCAGCGACGGTGAGCTCAACTTTTTTTTATTTAATTTTTTTAATTATTTAGTGACAGCTGTTTCATGGAAATAATTATTTAATTAACTTAATTTTCATTAAAAAAAAAGTTATTTATAATTAGGGATTGTTAGATACCGAATTTTATTTAGTCGGGCTAAATGTTCGATGCCCAATCACAGTCCGCCACATGCACATGGGCTCCGCTCTGTGTATACTTGGGCGGATTATGATTGAGTGCCAAATGTTCAATTGATCAAATCGAATAATCGCTCGTTAGGTAGGACAGGATTATATTTATATATTATTATTTCCACCTTTTTCTTTCAATTTAAAAAATTATATGAAAAAAAAAAGTTATATAATATAATTAAAAAGTACTATTATTTTATATACAACCCAATAACTGAACTGTAATATTCTTTCGTATTGTTAGGTCGATACATTAGAACACAAAAACATTAACTAATCTTTAAAATTTCAATAAAAAAATATATAAATTATTTCGTTTATATCATACATCTCTCTTTCTCTCTCCCCCACATTGCGGGCGAACCATGAGCATTCGCTACTGCCTCTTTTGCCACCACTCTCTCTCTCTCTCTCGTATGTATGATTTAATTATAATTTGGAGTGTTACTATTATAATATTTAGGATAAATATCATCTACGTTTCTGAGATTATGAGATAATATTGCGCATGTCTATGACCTCAAAAGTTCTTCATAGGAGCACTCGTGTGGTTGACAAACGTTTCTATAAGGTCTCTTACAATAAATTTAATTAATTTTCTCTCACCGAGAAAGAATTTATTTATGAAATTTATTTTTTAATTTGCTAATCTCAAGAATACTATTAAACTTTAGCTTCCTCATTTTTTTGAAATTCAGTCTAAGCCTATTTTGCATTAAAAAGAGAGTAAGAATATTAGATACTATCACCTAATCGAATATCATAAAATTCAACTAGGAGGGACATACCCACATCTCAATTGACGTCCTCAAAACAAGCACAAGATGCTATGTAATCAACAGTTTCGTTAACCCTATAGAGAATTTTTGAGAAGAGCTGCTGTTGTTGCTAGGAGAAGTAGGCCTGGCTCTTTCCATGACTACCACTGCCTCACCGACTTCGTTCGCTTCATCCACCTCATCTCCATCATCCAAGATTGGTCTCATTTAGATACCAGTAATTGTCATGAGTATGTCCGATCTTCTCATAGTATTCACTCGTAATAGATTCTTTCTCTTTCATCTATTGACCAACAACAAGCGCCAATACAACTAATCACTTGGTGGGCATAATAAATGCATCTGCTCACTCAACACTGTTGAAAAAGCCTCTTATAGTGATAGTAACTCACCTCTTCTTTCAAGAATTTAGTCTGTCATAAGTCATACTCAAAATTTAGCCATGATAAAAAACAAAAAATTTGCTCTATCTTAATATATTTTTAGAAAGCAGTAATATCTTGTGCATTTGTTGGCAAAATATATAAAAGGAATCATTCTCAACCAATCTAAGTTTTTGAACTCTATGCTAAAGCTCATAAGCTTGGGCAATGTCACCTCTTTGAGAGTAGTCCACACTGCTGCATCCCACATCTCCTTTGCAGTATCACAAAAAAAGGGATAACTGATATCCAAAATCATAGAGCGAAGAAGCCAAGTAATAATCTACGAGTTCTCTAATACCCACCAAGCATATTTGTCATTTTCTAGACTCAACCTTAGTAACATGTCCCTCTGAGTCACGAGATCTTAGAAAAAAAATATAATAGAATAAGATCACTAGGCCTCATTGTGCTGATCTGTAAAGTCAGATCCTCCAACCAATTAGATCCGACTATAATTGAAAATATTGTTCCCGTCATACGCTTGCCCTTATGTCCTCTGTTGTTATAAATGAACTAAGCATTCGATTAATAGTTTGATGTACAATTCAATAAGAGCTTGTTTATATTTAGTTTATCAAATTTAAATAAAAATTTTTAAATCTTGAGATTTAAAAGAACACGCTTGAACATACTAGTATTTTGTTTGTTTATATTTATGAATAGTTTAAATAAAATTCATGAATATATTCAATTATAGCTCATTATAATGCTTGATTAAATAAAATATAGAATTTTTATTATACGAAATTTATCATTATTTTTATTATTTTATTAAAAAATAATCCATTTAATATTTGCCGCAATCTTTTTTTTTTATATATATCAATCCTTGTTCTACTACTGATTTTTTTTAAATATTTTTCAATATTTTTAATATTAATCTCTCCTTTAAGGCATCTAAGGCTTCTGATGATTCTGAACACGGCGAAAAGCTTGTTCGCGAACAAATTGAAACTCGTTCGCGAATTGAACGTGAATCAATTCTAAACATGCTATAAAATAAACGAGCCAAGATCAAACTCGAGCTCGAATATAGGTTGTTGGTAAACAAGCTTAAAATGAACAGCGCACTAGTCGGCTCAACTTAGTTGATTTACGGCCCTATCTATCACTCGTGATGAAGATCTTCAACCTTCACGCAAGAGAATATTATGAAAGGAAACCATGACAACACAAAATAGTAAAAATAAGAAAAACAAAGCAATGGTTAATTTCAAGGATTGAATAGAAACAAAAAAAAAAAAGCAATGAGCAATGAAAATAATCGAAAATGTACCTATAGCTTTTTAGAGAACCCAAATTGAGTACACCTATTCCACTATCACATTGGTTTTTTCGAGAATCAAAGCCAAACAAACTCAATACAATACCTATAGCTTTTTAGAGGAACCAAAATCGAGTACACCTACTAAATTCCTGAAGGTTTTTCCAAGAATTAAAGCTGAGCAAATCTATACAATAACTTTCATGCAGAGAGCAAAATAAATATAAGAATAGAGTTTATTAAACTAGCTAGCTTAAGTTACAATTTTAAATTAAAAGAAATATTACAATGAGGAGTTTAATGCACACGCAAACTTAATAAGGAAACACGAGTAAATTTGAAAACAGTACGTATAAAAAAAAATAAAAAGCAACATAAAATTTAATAATTAGACCATAAAAAAATTATTCAATCTAAAATGTCTAACAAACACAGAGCCAAAAAACAATGAGAAATCAAGGCACAAAGCACAAGTTAAAAAAAAAGCATGAAAGCATTCTATTAAAATTAACATAGGCATAAAATATGTTTGAGATAATATATAAGCATCATCGCTGATCTCTACATCTCACTTTTATATGTTTATAGCAAACTAGACGTAAGTATTGTTTAATTTAGAATACTGCACCCATACTGAATCTGCTGCAACATAATTATGCAGAAGAGTATCAACATCCTGATCTCTTTGAACGTACTCTTCCCATTAAGTTCATCCTCAGTGGATTCCGATTCTCTTTCAGATTGAGTTCGACTACCACTATACATTAATTGTTAATTATCATCTTCCTTATTATTACTATCATTAATTTATACACTTAGGCAACATGTGTAAAAAGTAAGCGCAAAGTATCAAGTAGTAAAGTAGGCTTTTCATTATAGGCATGATGGACAAAATGGCAAGATTTCATTAATAAGAGTATACATGAAAAAAGCAAAAGCATCCATCACCTAGCAATAAGATAAAAAAAGAGACAAAAATGTAATTTTGCCCTTAAACTATAGCATGAGAAGCTAAGCCTAATGTTAGAAAAATAAAATAATGATTAAAAAAATTAGTTAAGCTTAAGCCTCCTTCTAAATTAATTTATAATAAGCATTTAGTTTTTAGTTAATCTTCAAGCTCTATTCAAATCACTTGATTACAAGTGATTGATTGAGTTAAGCTTCATGATCCAAATTACTTAAAATAATTAATTAGTTTGTGTTTTAGCTCAGCAATCGATCAATACGAGAAAAAAAAAAAAAGGTTTTCTAAATTAGAAACTAAAGGAAAAAATATGAGCGGAGACCTTAGTAGATATACATATACTTATATAAATATTCTAGAGAATAAAAATAAAAAAAAGGATGATAGCTTTTTTTTTTTTTTTTGTTAGATTTTAACTTT
The DNA here is from genome assembly GCA_019297695.1 of Apostasia ramifera. Classification (NCBI taxonomy): domain Eukaryota; kingdom Viridiplantae; phylum Streptophyta; class Magnoliopsida; order Asparagales; family Orchidaceae; genus Apostasia; species Apostasia ramifera. Next base: position 140,181 of record JAEMOT010002226.1, read on the forward strand.
CTTATCTTTAATACTGTAAGTATAATTAAGATAAAAATTATTTAATAATACTAAATTAATTAATATCATCAAAATCAGTAGAATTCAATAGAGATAATACCAAGTTCCAAAACTTGATTTCAATTTCAGTTTCGATCACAAGATAAAAATATTAGTTTTTATTTTTTCAATAATTTTAGTAGTTTTGGTATCGATCTATAAATTATTTAAATTTTATAAATTTAAAATTAAATTTATTGATAATAATTATTAAATATTATTTTTTAAATAATTTAAAATATATAGTATATTTGAAATATATAAATATTATGAGACATTATAAAACACATTAATTAAAATTATAAAGAATATATTTAAGTTTTTTGATCTAGAATTTCGGTGGTTTCGCCGCATCTAGTTTCGATGGTCGAAAATCAGTTGCTTTTTCATATTGATTTCTACTAACCAATCTGAAACTAGTGAAACTCAACATTTCAGCTTAGTTTTAAAACCTTGATAAATACGATGGCATGATTGTGTGCGATTCTTTCTCTCTGGTCTCATTTGGTTCGATCTTTTTTTTAGATAAAATAAAACAATTAATTTATTTTTAAATTTAATATCAAAGAATTTTATTTTAATATTAGAAAGTGCATAAGATGTAAAATAAAATTGATTCTAAGATTTATATTTGTGTTATATATGCAATAAAGTTGATTTTTACAATTGAAATTTGTATTAATGGGCCAAAATAATACGTCGAATGAACTAAATGAGGCCTAAATCACAAGGAAAAATTGAGAACAATGGTGAACTGAAGGTAGATTCTACCTTAATATCGCTAGTATAAATCCTATACAAAAGTTAAAGAATTATTTTGAAAAAAAAGATAATTTTAATGGATGAATCAATGGATCTTCCTCATAATCTTCATGTATTGTTATGATATCTTGTTGCTCATATTTTCCTATTAAAACTTGTTGTGAGCACATATCCATGAAGATATCTTTGTGTTCTTTCATATTTAGAGAAGTGCAATATGAAAATCTAGTTATTTGATCCATGCAGGAATGATGAATACTCTATGAATCATGTTTATTTCGTTTGGAAATATGATAGAATTATTATTTGAGGTTAGATTGGGGTTTGGAGGTGATTTGGGGTAAAATCCGTGAGAAAATGAACTTTAAATCGCATCCCAGGTCTTGATCAGACTACCAATCGGACTGTCAGACCGTTGGAAATGGACGGTTGAGGTCGTCTGATCAGTTTTCTTAAGATTGGACCGTTCGATGCATCGAACCGTCTAGTTAGTGCATATAGACCGGTTAATATTGAGAAATTTAATGTGAACTAAAGCTGATCTACCATCAGTTATGATACCTACAAGAGGCAAGTGTGCGAACTTATTGTTATATTCGATGAGAATATAATAACTCATGTTGTGACATCTATGGAAGGACAAGTGTACGGACTTGTTGTCACATGCATAGAGATAAGTGAATGGACTTGATATATGACTAAACTTGTAAACAAGATTTTAAAGGCAGCAATAGATTAAAAGATGTGATGTTTTTGGATTACGCACTTGCCTTAGCTTGAGCATATGATATTTAGATGCGATAATGTCCATTACTATTTTGGGTTGGGGGGAAAACTCCCAAAACTGATTGAAGGCATCATATTTTATTATTATGAATTATTGCCTACGGGACAAAAGGATGACGATTTTCAAATATATAAAAGACAATTGAGGCATAATACAAGAAACAACACGCCCAAAAGATAAAAATGAATAAAACTCAATTGGATATTTTAAGTTTTTATATCGGATATTTATTCTTTATCATGCTCTCGTCACTCATGCTATGTTAATCATTCTGCACTTATTAAATTACTTAATATTCATATTATGCTTATTATTATATTATAACTACAATATTACTATTGTATCATGCTGAAATGTTTATACTTTTATTATCATTAAGCTATTTTTATTTAAAAAATTTTATTAGAATACAATCTATGAGTATATTCTAATAGACTGCTATCACTAATATAGCACGTACTAGAGCATAGGATTACAGAGATGAGGAATTTGTCAATTAGAAGAAGGACTAGTATATTCCCTCTTGCTTAGATGAGAGAGACATGCTGCAAATTGATTTTAGCTTGAAGATTCTGAAGAGACGCAACGAGGATAGCCCACTATATTAGGTGGATGTCTCTCGTTATGGAATAAGCAATCCGATCATGGCTCGAGGCACTGTTTCTAGAGATTCGATGTCTTGAGCACATCGGTGCTAGTGTATTATTCAGAGCTCGATTAATCAAAACTAAAAACAAGTGAGACATAGTGAAATTCTGCTATAATAACTCAATAGGCCATTGTGATAAGCACTTGACATAGCTAAGAACTTCCTACGATTTCAACGTGTTCTCCAAACCATCTTCCGAAAAAGGTGTCACTAACGTACGTAGATGAAGCATGACAAAGATTTCATTGCTCCATTTCAATAGTTCGATAGCTCCAAGAATGGGTTCTTCACGACGGTATTTATTTTTTTGGAAACTAGAAGTAATTATATATATTTTATTTTGATAATTATGACAATATTCACAACAATCATAGCTCCATAATTTTGGAGAGCTCAATCTTAGTAGACAATGTTGATCTTGGAGTGCATTTATTTGCAAAAAATATAATTTAATTATTATATTTTTCATAATATTTATATTTTAAAAATTATGTATAATATAAAATAAGATTACTTATTAGTTGAAAAGAATGTGAAATGTAAAATAAATTAGTTATCATTTTATTTTGATACGTATAATTTTTTAAACTTTGCATTGTAAGATATAATTATATTTTAATATTAAAAATATTTATGATATGATATATCAAATTAATTTTATTTTAATTCTCATTTTCCATGGAGTTGACTGACTTTAGGTAGTTTTTATTTTTCTAAACTAATGGCTCAGTTTAATTGGAGAAAAAAAATAATCTAAATATTTTTTCTAAAATTTTTAGAAAATATTGTGTGAAGTGAATAAAGTGAATTAATTATATTAAAAATTATATTAGATGTGAAATAAAGTAATTAATTAATATTAAAATTTATGTAAAATATGATATAAAATAATTTTTAATTTTTTTAAAAATAAATTTAAAATTTTAATTGTAATTAAAGTAATTAATGTTTTTTAATCTATTGTAAGATATAATATCAAAGTCAAGAGCTTTGACTTTGAGGAAACGTTCGTTGACCGCATATTGCAATTCTGCGGGCGGTCACAGATAAACGGCAGGTGATCTCACGAACGTCCATAGCACGTGGCACGTGCGGTAATGGGCATTGCGTTCGAAATTTTGAAATTCGATAAAAAAAAAAGAAATTCGAAATTCAATTCTATTTTATTTATGAATCAAAATTAAATCCCTAAAAATAAAATTAATTTTGAATAATAAATTTATTTAAAATTTACTGAAGAGAATGCGTCATGGATTATAGTAAACTTTACCAGATATAATTACAAATTTTTTATGTCAGATATTTTCAAATATTACCTTCTAAATTTCATTATTTGCAGTGGCTTATATATTTGTTAATTAATTTTGTAAAACCGAGTCTCTTTTGTTTTTGCACCAAAAAAGAATTAGATGATTTTATGTAAATTTATAAAAATAAAAATTTATTTTTTTAATTTTTCTTGCTCAATTTTTTTTCACTTGAGTATTTCTTAATATATTACATTAAATTTGACAATTAAATTATTAATATAAAAATATTAAAAATTATTATTGATAATTAGAATGTCAAGGGAAAAAATTAATGTTAAAATATTAATTGAGAATATTTAAATATTTTTTAATTTTTTAAAATAACTACATAATAGTTAAAGTTAATTGAATTTATTAAAAAAGATCTGCATGGAAAAAATATTTGAGAAAAGAGCTCTAAATAATATATTTCTATTTTTATAAATTTACAAAAATTTGTGACTTTTGGATAAATTACTTTTTATTTAAACCCCTCATTTTATTTCACAATTTAAGATGTTGATCATCCTTTTTTTTTTGATAGGGATAAGATGTTAATCGTCACTCCTTAGAGAATATAGAATGTAATGTCTGTAGTTAAAGAGGGCAGAAAATGATCACCAGATGATATTTTAAGAAAAAAAAAATTACCGATGCAAAGTATGACGTCTAGCAAACCTTTAGGGTGATAAATAATAATGACATGGACACAACAATAAATTATCCCACATCAGGAACTGTATAATTAGATAACGTGGTTTCAAATAGAAGAGGCGTATTTTGGGGCAAAATTGTGAGATAATAATAAAAAATTTTATAATTAAACATGCTTAGAATGGAGTAGTATTAAGATAAATAACTTTTTAATAAGTACTCAATTTAGGCATTTTTTTAAAATTAAAGTGGACAATAACTCTACCTTTAGATCACGAGATTTTACATAAAAGTCATGCATAAAATGTTAATATTAAAATTTAATACACATGCATGATTTCTTAACATTTTTCTTCTTTTAAGATTGCAAAAGCTCTAGCTATACCTCCTCTTTACATTGAATCATCAAAATTAATTTTGATTCATGTAGGAGTTTGGAGAAATAAAAATATCACAGTTGCAAAAATATAAATTTTAAAAAGCTACTGAATTTCAATTGTTCTTGTGATTTTTAAAACAAAATTTTGAAGAATAGAAAACTTGTTTGTTTACAAAGGTAAACTTTAGACATAGAGATAGTCATTATATTTCGAACCCAAAACTCATTTGAAATTCATTCGTATTTTATTAGTTTTGAGCTCAATTTACTCGAATGTTTTCTTAATCATACGACATGGATGTTATATAGTATGCAATATTTTGGATATATGATATTCCCATATTGTGAATGAAGTAAAGATATAAATATTTTATAAAGTTTTCTCTTATTATACTTAGGGCATCTTGGGCTTGACTTAGTAAGCTAGAACTTTATTTTGATAATTAAAATTTTATTTTGTAATTAGAATATTCTAATTTCAAAATATTATTTTAATGAAAAGATGTATTTAAGAGATGTGTCTCTTGAAAAGATGCATTTAAGAGATGTGTCTCTTAATTAAAGAAAAAATGCGCATTTAAGAAATGTGTCTATTAATTAAAAGATTACTTTTAAGTATCTTTTGGCTATTAAATTAATTTTAAAAAGATATCTATAAATATCATATATATTTCTGCAATCTGGTAGTTAGAGAGTTTTGATATTTTATTATATCCTGAAAGGTAATTGCGTCTATACTGTAAATTTACCTTAAAAAAAGTGTTAATCACGCCTCAAAGCTTTCATTGTTTTATTTTCTTTACAGTGGATACCCATTGGAGACCATTGTGTGGTATCAATTCGAATTTTATGATTTAATGGGGACTGTATTACAATTTGTCCGTTATGACAGTTTCTAAAACTAGAGGACTTGTTCATAATTATTACAAGAACGGTCGCCGGATCCCGTAAAGGCAATAGTATATTAGGGCGGATAGACGACGAAAACGCCGGAAAAACTGCTCCCTTTGCTCTCGGTGCTCGCTCGATTGAGCGCGGGCGGAGGAGAAGAAGAAGCATATCGAAAAATCTCACCTTGCTCTGTCCTTGCTCGGTTAGTCCCCTTTTGTTTCTGCCGATGATTTTAGATTCTTTTGCTATTCTCATGGTCGATTAGGGATATGAAGTACAGTCTTCCGTTGGGCACAGGGATGGCTGGAGATCAGAAAGTATATCACTTTGATGAGGTTTCTAGGCACAGCGCCACGAAGGATTGCTGGCTCATCATCAACAAAAAGGTTCTTTTTAGCTCTCCAATTTCGATTAGAAACCGGGTTCTTGGATCGCAGATTTTGTAGGTTTTCTCGGTTGGGTTTATTTTTCTTTTTGCTTTCTGTTAAGAATGACTGAAAGCCGAATCAAATCATGTCTGTTCTTTCCTTCTTACTGATGATATGGCTTTGATTGACGAATCGCATGTCAACTGATCAAAAGTAAGCAGTATCTTTGATTTGGATAAGAAAAAGAGGGTTTGGGGACATGCAAAGTTCTGGTGATAAGTTATGTTTCAGGTGTCATGGATTGGCTTGTTTTTCAATCCTTGTATGTGGAAACAGGTTACTAGACCGGTTTTGGCTTTGATTCCATCGGTTTTGAACTCATGGAATCAGTCTGGTCCATTAGGGTTACCGGATCCAACTAGAACTGGTTCTGGTTAAACGGGATCTTGTTCTGGATCAGATTTATTGAATCGGATCTAGGTGGATTCGGTCCGTTGCCTAGGGCATCGTGATTTTGATAATATATACTTTATGAATTCAGTATGGACTTTTAATAATTTTCTTGGGGATAATCTTCTATTAAAACATGTTTGGTTAATTAGATCCTAGAAAGCAATTCCATGAAGGCTTGAGATTAGATGAGTATTGTGTTTGGTTGGAGAAACAAATGAATAAAATGATTGCTTTTTTAGCCAACATTGAAACATGTTTATAATGAGAAATATAGTTTATTATATTGAAGTTTGTGTGAGATGTGAAATAAAGCTAGTGCTAATATTGGAAGTTGTGTAGGCCATATAATTGATTTGTTCTATTGAAATGTGTAAGATTTGAAATAAATTTTTTTTTATTTTTATTAGTATTAGTGGTATGATGAGAAAGAAAAGAAGCCAAGCCAAATGGCTCTTTTTTCCTCATGTCAGACGAATTAATCTCCAAATTTTTCTTTTTATCTCCATTACTTGTAGCAATATCCTTATCCAAGCTATTTAGGTTCGTAAATAGCATCCTTATCATGACACAGAAAAGTACTACTTGTTGTTGTGCTATAAACTTACGAGAAACCAGTTTATATTGGGCATAGTTTCAATGAATGTTACTAATATTTCCTAGTGTTTTGTAATGTATTATTTCCTTTCAGGTTTATGATGTTACCTCATTTATGGAAGATCACCCTGGAGGTGATGAAGTGTTGTTAGCAGCAACTGGTAAGGATCCTGTTAAAATCACCTGTCATAATTAAACGCTAAATTGTATATACCTCTTCATTTAGTACTGTTCAAATTTACCCGTATCATTCTCACTGTTCAGATTTACATTGCAATAAACTTTACTATTATCTAGGTTGATATCATGTTTATTATCATAGAATGGGGATGCCCAGAAGGAAATTGATTATAGCTGTTCATGTATTTCCTCATTTTGGCATTTAACATTTAGTACTTCCCCAATTTTCTTAAAGAGAGAAGCTCCACAATTTACTTCTGTGTGGTATAGATGATTTCCGTAACTACATATGATAGCTACATTGCCGAAGCTCCCAAATTAAAACTTCTTTTGTTTAATCTTTAAAAAGTTTTGATGCTCTATAGTTCTATATGAAGATCATGAAGTCTTCAAGAATGTTTTATCAAACATTAATTTTATAACCACTTCATATAAATGTTCCAAAAATATAGAACTATTCTTAGGGCATAAACCCATAAGCTTAAGTTTGTAAGTCAGCTGGCAATCAGAGATTAATATGGTATTAGAGATAGGTTTCATGTTTGAGCTTTGAAAACCTCCAATTATTTCTATCATAAGTTTAAAAAAAAGGCCTATGCAGAATCAAATCAGCTACAAAGCAATTATCTTGCACATGAATGAGTATGCAAAATAATCATAAATTATTCTCGGATCCTGACCTACTAGGAATTTTTTTTTTAAGTTACAACTTAGTTTTTTAGGTTATTGCTAGTAATCAGGGATTTAACAGATGTAAGGCTAGTAGATGAATTATAGAAATCCTAATATTTTAGATAAATTTGGCGATCATTTTGGTAAGTGGGAAGGAACAAAATGGTAGCCCAAATGTAACTTAGATACTATACAAAAACATTTGTAAGTTACGCTCATCCCCACAACATATATTGAACATATTTAAATAGTGAAATATGATTCATAAAGTCAACTCTAAATAGATGGAACAAAGGTTATGATGATGATGCTGAGTGATATCATCATCTTCGACTGCTCCAAGTAGGTGCAGTGCGGCTGAGGGGAGTGCACGCGGTCTCTTAGACCTGTGCACCTTTGTTATCCAAGTAGTGGAGAAGGCAAACAAACTTTATGTGATAATAATGAAAGTGGAAAATGAGTAGAAAGGAAGTATTAAAAAAATAACAGTAGAAGAGTTAGAAATAAGGACTTTTATTTAATAGGGATGACAGTTTAATAAGTTAAACTAGAATGAGTTATAATAGGGCTGATAAGTCATCTTTATCTCCATAAATCCTGATGCACCCAAATTCTGTCATGCTTTTTCCTTGTAAATATATTTTAGCAACAAGAAACAATAAGAGCTTAGCAACAAGAAACAATAAGAGCTCTCAATCTCAGTCATATGGATTTCTATTTTATTCACTTTTGCTCTTTCTTCTCCCCCTCTCTTTACTCTTATAATACATGGATGCTGCATATTTGGTTCTCCTGAGCCCCAGATCACGAGCACTGCATAACCTATGTAAAATGTGATCTGACAAATTTTCAGCTGGGACTCATTTTTCTTTTTTTTCTGGGACGTTTTGCAGGGAAAGATGCGACCAACGATTTCGAAGATGTTGGCCACAGTGATTCTGCAAGGGATCTGATGAACAAGTATCATATTGGAGAGATTGATGCTTCATCTATTCCAGCTAAGCGCTCATACATTCCTCCTCAACAAGCTCCTCACAATCCAGACAAGAGCTCTGATTTTGTGGTCAAGATATTGCAGTTCTTGGTTCCCATCATGATTCTGGGATTAGCATTTGCTGTCAGATTCTACACCAAAGCAGAGTAGGCTGCTGCTTGATTTGCTTGTGAGCTTGAAGAACCTGAGTAAATCTGTAGTTTTGTTGATGAACTTGAAGTTAAACTTGTATGCTTCTACTATTTATGGCTATAGCAGATTCAGTCCTAAGGTAATGAACCAATACTTAATTGGATTGACTAATCCCAAAAAAACTTAAATTGAATTGAATCAATGGATTTTTTCTTTTTTTTATCTTGGATTTCTACATGGAGTCCTTTATTAACTTGATGTTAAAGATTTGAAGAGCCTTTGATTTCTCTTTCTACGTGACATGATGTGGTGTTAGGGTTAGAATTATCAGGCACTGGTTCGAGATAAGTGCTAAGATGAGTTTTGGCTTATACATCACTTATTCCCTTTGATTCAAAAATTCAAGGCAACTTTCTTGGTTATCTGAGCATTTCATGTAATTCTGTTTCTTTCTTCTTTGAGGTTTTAGGCTACATTTCTCCTCCCATTTTTAAGGAGGGATGCATAAGTCTACCTAACTTATTTCCAAGTTTTCATTTTGTTGTAATCACCATGAAAGAATATGTAGTTTTACATTTATTATAACATTTCGTGATTTTAGTTACTTAGACTTAGATAAGAATTTGGTAACTGATAGAGCGCAATGAAAATAAAGGATTCATATAGCCGACCCCATCTAGTGGGATTAAGGCTTGGTTGTTGTTATTCTAACATTTCGTGATCCAAATGTAGAAGTATTATCTGTTTTAATTTTAGGAAATTATGTGACTTGAGTACTTTTTAGGAGGTCACTCATTCTAGTACTATTCCAGCCTAAGTACGTTTAACTATAGAATTATTTATCATTAGTTTTTTGTCTTTTTTTCTCCTAAAATGTGTTTTTATTATTTGAGATCATGTTATCTACTTATACAGCTTGCAATCTCCCCTCTTTTCGATATGGGACAATTCATTCTTGTGCCCCTTTGCTTAGAAGCTTTGTCAAGAGCCGCTCTTATGGACAGCACCCTGACGATCACTCCTCACCTTCTTCAGTCTCGGGTGTCGCATTCATGTACTCGGTAGACGGATTATGTAGCATAGAGTAGGGATGCAACTCTAACAACTAACCCTGTTGCAAGAGGAGCCCAAAGCTCTTCTAGGAATGAACATGTAATCGAATCTTTGATAGTGTTCTTGTTTGCAATAATCATAAAAATTTCCCAACATTATTCAAGGTAAAAGAGACGTCAAAGAACAAGACTTTCGAGGACTAGTTAAGTATACATAGTCCTCAAGACTTTTTGAGTTGGTAGCCCTGATCTGAGCTTTGAGTTTTGTAGGGATCATCTAGGGCCCGTTTGTCTAGGAGTTTAAAATTAACCTGGTTTAATTTTAACCAGGCATATCACATCACACATAAAATTTAATATTAAAAATTAAATTTATTTACATCCTACACATATTACTAAAATAATAACTAACTTATATCACATCCCTCACATATTCCAACATAATAACTAACTTTATATCACATCCCTCACATATCCCAACATAATAACTAACTTTATTTCACATCATTCACAACTTTCAATAAAAAAATATCTCCATCCAAATTTAATTTCAACCTTCTTAAATTTAACCTTACAAATAAACACACCCCTAGAATTCTATTTTCAATTATCATATGTAGAGTTCTCAAATTTAGAGAATTTGTAGGTTGCTATGTGTGAATGAGAATATCAATCAGCTATCAAGCTGTTATCTAGGAATGGCCTCATGCATTAAAGGTAGTGGCTCAAGGCACTCCAATAATTCTCTAATAGATTGCAATGGTGTACTTTTTCTCTCTATAGTTGGAGAGAATAAGGCCAGTGTGTAGATATATTAATCGTTGTAGACATCTTGTGACAAAATATTTCATCAGTCCTTAATCTACAAGTTGTGAAAATATCTAGCCTGATGATCAGAGCATGAAAGAGTGAGTTTTCAAGGCCATTTTTATCGTAGTCTATACATTGACTATCGCAAAGCAACAAGATGAGGTTATCGGTGTGGTCATCTCCTATAGTGAAGATTCTGCTGCTCCAACTCCCAAGAAGATGATAAAGTTGGAGTGAAAGGAGAGCTGTCATAGTGGAGCCGAATTTCAAGTAATATTTGCAAAATATGAATTAAATATGTGACAAATATGATCATTGTTTGCTATACTAATTTACTTCTAAGTTTATTAAATAGAACTGATTAGAGTTCTTATATATATATATATATGTTGGAGTTTATTTTTTATTTTTTGCCCCTAACACCGCAATTAACTTAATTGGGAATTGTAGAGGAAGCTCTAAGAGTTTATTTCTTTATTCTTTTCAAATTTAAATTAATTACACTATCAAATTGGTCTTTAATAATATAATAAAAGGGCCCATTTGAAGAATAAGAAGCCCCATTTATAAGAGGCCCAAATAGGCCCAATAATGAGAAAGACGAATAACCGGTGTTAGGGTTTCAAAATAAACCCTAGGCTCGTTGTGATAGATCAACATTCTGGCATTAGGTACTATTTTTCTCTCTTCAATCTCAAATTTCATCTTGCCGGGGGGGCGCTGTTGCTTCATATAGATCTTTGGTTACTCAGAATGGCCAAGTCGAAGAATCACACCGCTCACAATCAGTCGTATAAGGCTCACAAGAACGGGATCAAGATGCCTAGGAGGCAGCGGCAACCTTCCACCAAAGGGGTGTGAATGGTGCTTCGGGTTCTGAAGCTAAGTAGTTGATGGAGTCAAATGAAAACGCCTTGGTTCATCTCTATTTGTTTTGGACTAGAATTCACTTCTGTTTGCTGCTACATAGTTCTCTGTAATTGAAGATGCTTTTTTTTTTCTTTCCCATTAAAACATCTTGATCATGGGTATAAAATCTTTTGTGTTATGATGTAATACTTCTGTTTTTGGCATTTTTCTTTTATGATAATTATCCTTAACGGAATAGAATTTAACTTTATTGATTGCAATGTGTAATTTTTCTGCACGTGCAATCTGAAAATGACTGATAGTCTTCTAGGTGTTGATGTGTTTTTCAAATTTATCATATTCTAAAACTCAAAGCGAGTCTATGAAAAACGACTTCTTTAATGAAGCCCTTTTCTATGCTCGCCTAATTGTTGAAGTTGAAGAAACTGCAATTTCTTCCTTGAAAGTTGAATAAAGTTTTTTCAACTTCAGATCTGTTATTTGAGAAACTTAGGCACTTTCGTCTTCAGAATTAGGAAAATCAGCAATCCACTCTCCACCAAAAGGAAACCCAAAAGCCTGACACTATTTTGCTCCCACGGATTCAAGTAACAGGTGAGAAACACAAAAACAAGGAGATTTTTCCGGTAGGAAACTCGCCCTGGGAGAAAAATCCACAGCAAATGGCAAAGAAAAGTTCACAATGAAAATGTCTCACCCACTTGGTTAACTTAACTTCACTGCTGGGCCTTGAGGATGGCTGTGGGTTTTTTTTGCTTCTTGTGGATCACAATTTGGGAACATCACACATTCTTCTCTTCAACAACGACTTGGCGTCGTTTTGGCTTGATGATGGCCAAGTTCGCATGCTTGTGCTACTTCTAAGGTTGTCCCTTTCCAAGTCCTTGTGCTTCAGTGGTCTGCTTCTTTGGCCTTTTGCCTTTTGATGAAAATATTCATTATATCGGGTTTTAAACTTTTCCAAAAAACTTACATTTCCAACAAGCATTTTCGTCTCTCTTCATCAACCAACATGTCACCTCCTCAATGACTCTTTCAAAGTTGACTCTTTCGAGAACCTTTTTCAGCTTCATTGGCTTATCTAACATTCTCCTCCATTCTCATAAGGGATGACTACAGCAATATATATACTAATGAAGTAGTTGCTTTTTCTTGAGCAATATACTTCTTTTTGTTTATCTTATATACGTAATATGTAATATACCTGAACATTTTTTAACCTTGTTATTTTATAATTCATCAAAAAAAGCTGGTTGCCGCGCTATTACTAGGTCTCAAGTCTCGGATAAGAAATACGGAGGGTTGCGTTAGATAATTGATAGCCAGCATAAAATTTATCGAACAAATATGACGCGAATCCTTTGTCATCTAAAGAAATTGGTTATGATGCCTTTGCTTATGAATCCAACTTAGAATTAATATTATGGCACGCAATATGCATCATGTATTACAAATAATTATAGTCATTTTTCCTTTTTATCTTATTCATGATGTTTGTCTTGTTAGCATGAATAAAAAATATCATTACTTGTTTGTTTGTTTCTGGGTTATTTGAGCAGGCTTGTTTTGGCAGGTTGTTGTAGATCTTATAAAAATTTGTGTTGTAGGCAAGTTTTTGAGTAAAAACATGATTCAAACATATTAATAACCCGGGTTGAAATAGTTTTGTCATTTCTTCATAAATGTGAAAACATGCGTCTAGTGGGAAAGGAGCTTGTTTGAGTATCACAGAGGTCTCACATTTGAATCAAAGTGGGGCGGTGGAAATTGCAATGTTCAAGGGTTTAAAAAATTTGCTACCCGAAAGGAGATAAGGATGATTTAAAGGTAAGGTTTATTTATCCCCATATTTGAGGTTGGATTAGTCCCAGGGCTGAGGGCTTAATTCATCCCTGAAACAAACTTTGGGAACTTGAGCAACATGATAACACTGCTATCACTGAAAGCATGAATCACAAGGTCATTAGATTTTTTTTTTTTCTCTCTCTCATTTGATGCTCCAACCACATCTTTTACTACTGGTCAATATACATGTTTTTCATTTTCTGAGACATTGCCAAAGTACAGTATGTTCATTTCAATATCCTGAAGTTTAACAGAGAATCCTGTCATTCTCTCTGACATGCTTCTTGTTGTTCTAGATTTATTATTTGGTTTATACTTCTGTGATGTAAAATCAGAACTAATTTATTATCTGATTTGTGTAGACATTAAGTACAGGTGCTAACTCTTGAGATGACAACAGTTCATTCTGAGGTAAGTGTTACAAAGTTTTACAGAAAGAGAATGTTTTTGATGCATATTTATTTGTTTATGGCTGAGTTGGATCATTTATGCCTGAAAGAAAGTAATAATGGCTACTATTTCTGTGCAAGCTCTGCTTCCATTTCATCATGATTTTCTGTCACTTTGTGATGAGGTTTGTGGGGTAGAGCAGGTCATTGTTCTTCTTTAGGAGAAGCTTTTTACGCAAAATAAATGATGATATCACATCTTAAAACTCATATTACTTTGCACTTTAAGATGAATCGAGTTGAGCTGAAACTTGATTGTGTTCGTGTTCATAAACTAGCTGTTTTTTTTAAGCTTGATTCATTTACAAAAGAACGAGTACAACTGAGCCAATTATTGAGCTATCTAAATTAGCTCATATTAAGCTCGATAATCGATAATAAACTCATATTACTTTACACTTTAAAATGAATCGAGTTGAGCTGAAACTTGATTGTGTTCGTGTTCATAAACTAGCTGTGTTTTTAAGTTCAGTTCATTTACAAAAGAATGAGCACAATGAGCTTGTTGGTCCCATTTTATAATTACTAGGACTTTTTACATGGCTTGGTTCATAAATATATAAAAATTTCTCTGAATTACATAAATCAATTTGTTCTTTATGATTATTCTTTTTCTTTATTTCTTTTCTTTCCATACATGGAGGAATACACTCTGGATCGAGTCTTCCTTCATCGAGATTCAAAACTCTACTTCAGTCTATTATTTTCAGGCGACACTCTCAAAATTTATTATTTTTAAACGGCACACCTAAAATTCATTATTTTCAAGCAGTTTTTTTCATTTTGGAGTAAATTTATAAGTAGCACCTTACTTTTAAACTTATGTGAGGGTGCTGTATGTCAATAATGAATTTTAGGGATGAGGTCTGAAAATAATGAATCTTTGAGAATGATAAATGTAAATCTCCCTTAAATCTCCCAATCGATTGCTCACATTTAAGATGGGAAAATTTGAAGCCCCGTTTATTTAGCTAGATGAAAAATTAATCTAATTAATTTTAATAAAATATAATATTATTAATTTAATATCATATTTTACAAAGACAAACCTTACTTATTTACTTTCATGAATGATTCAATATAACTAGATTGATTATTGAGCTTAATATGAGCTAATTTAGATAGCTCAATAATTGGCTCAATTGCTAGCTAGCTAACAAACTCATTGTGCTCATTCTTTTGTAAATGAACCAAGCTTAAAAACACGATTAGTTTTTGAACAATCATGAACATCAAATTTAGACGAGCATGAACACATACACAATCAAGTTTCAGCTCCTCAACTCGATTCATTTTAAAGTGTAAAGTAATATGAGTTTATTATTGATTATTGAGCTTAATATGAGCTAATTTAGATAGCTCAATAATCGGCTCAATTGCTAGCTGTTCATTGGAGACGACTACAATTAGAGTTTGAGACAGAAGAATCCAAGAGCTCTTAATAATACGATGAAAAGATTTAGAGGGCGTTTGGTTCGTTGTTATCTTGATGTTATGTTATGTAATCTAGATGTCATCTTTTGACTAATAATTTTATAATCTTATATAAGATTATTTATAGATGTCATTAAACCAAACAATCGCTTTCTCTCGATAACATAACATAACGTCAAGATAACATTGAACCAAACACCCCCTTAGAAGTATCTATGAGGGTTTTGATGGTCACATGCGGGCAAATCTCGCCGGAAAAAGAGTTTGAAAATGATTAGAGGGCGAACTTTGTTGGGTGTCGAATTTTAAGATATCGAAAAGGCAAAGGATTAGAAGTTTGGAATTAGCGAGAGGGTAAGTTTAATTGAGACAGGATTTGACGGTAATAAGAAGGCAAATTCTATCGGGAAAGCGATTTGAGGGCAGCGAGATGACAAACTCCATTCGCGCGATGACAAACTCCGTTCGATAAGAGATTTGGAATTGTAACTTGGCTTGATCTGATTTGGTTTGATTTGATTCAAACATGGCCTCGATTTAAAAAGTTCTTATGCACGAGTAAAACTAATATTACAAATTAAATATTCAAATCCCTCTCTCTCTCTCTCTATTTGTATGTGCATTTTAAATGGCTTAAAATTCAAGTTATTTGTTTTCTTTTTATTCTTTATTATGACAAATAGGTGCTCATTTAAAATATGGTTTTTACATAAATATCTCTTAAAATTTTTTCAATTTTCATGCATATTATTCAAAAATTTGCAATTTACATTCATGCCATTCATCAAATTTTTTTAATTTGCATTCATGCCTCTTAAAAGTTTTTTTATATACACAATTAATGCTCAAACTTATTCTATTTATACAGATGACACTTTAAAAAAGTTTATTGGAGTTCTTTATTTGTAGCTTATTTTTAATTTTGGGAGGATCTTGTGATGAAATAAAAACTTTTAAGAGATATAAATGTAAATAAAATTTTTTATTTTGTGGCATGTATGTAAATTGAAATTTTTTTAGTAGCTTTTATGTAAAAACTCCTTTCAAATAATATATATACTTTATAATATTATATGTAAATTAAAATGCATAAATTCATTAATATTTAAATTTTAATATATATTTTTATTTTTTAACTGTAAACACATCAATTTTCTTACTTCAATTAAAAATTATAGCCACGTGGATTTAAATCGGCACCATAATTAGAAATTTTAAATAAGATAAATAAATTAAAATGCATAAATTTATAAATATTTAAATTATTATTTATATAAATTAATTTATTTATAGTATTTAATTAATTTATTAATAATATAGTTAAGATCGAGGTCAATTTAGAAATGTGAATTTCGTTATCTTAATTAGTAGGTCTATTTAAAAAAAATTAAATATATTAATAATATGATAAAATAAAAAAAAATAAATAAATAAATAAACCTTAGTTAGAAAACATCAAATTTGAGTAGCACAAAAAGCTTGTCGACATTATCAGCTGGACACACGTGACTCAACGTGCATAAAAATAAAGTAATTTAGGAAAATATAAATTTATTTTCCGTTAAATATAATTATATTTTGATCAATATTTTTTAAAAAAAATTTACTTACTAATTAAAATTATAAAAAATTATTAAATTTTAATTTTGCTTTACTTTTAAGTTTTATTTTAAATATTAAAAATTTAAGTGAAACTTTTTTAAAAATATGAATTAAAATATAATTATAAATAAAATATAAGAATTTATCTGTAGTATACTGTAAATAATGTTGGTAACATTATTATGGGAAAATAACTTTGGTAATGTGAATTTTTAAAATTTATGGTAAATGGCATTTAAGTCATACATTTTATTGTTTGTCACAGTTTGATCCACTACTTTTCATAAGTTTTTTGGTGCTACTTTTTGGGCAGTTTGGCCCCTTCTAAAAGTTTTTGATGTTTACAATAAAAAAAATGTAATTCACACACATTTCAGGGATATTATGTGTTTATTTTTTGAGGTAATTCTATTTAGACTTCTAAAGTTTATTTTTTTTATCATAAAAGTACATAAACATAAAAATATATCATTTAACTCTGTAATAATTACTATATAGTTCATTGAGGACCGAACTATTTCTAAAAAGCTTCCAATCAGGTCTAACATAATATTTTTCATTTAATGTATCATTAATTTGTTCACTAAAAAAATAAAATTAAAATAAATATATTTTAATTTACCGTTTTACCTCTAAATCTCATCTTGTGTCGTCGCCTTTGTCACTGGCCCCTCAAATGTAGGCCACGTGCCGGTGCGTGCGGCCTCATGCACAGGCAGCTGCCCTCACACGCAGGCGGCCGCTGCCTCATGACTCCGAGCAGCATGCACAGCTTGGCCCGCAGGTGACTGCACCCAGGTGGTTGTGACGCGGCCTCAATTGCAGCCGACTGCGCACAATAGGCCGCACTAGTGGCCTTGCGCACAAAAAGTCGCACGTAGGCAGTTGCGCACAGGCGGCAGCATGCGCGGCCTCCCGAGTAGGCAGGCGCCATGGCAGTTACTATTGCCTACCTTCGTGGCTGTGCGAGGCTGTGCGCAACCAGATAGCGGCACAGCCTGGCCAGTTTGTGGGAGAACACGTGCGCAGTGGCGGACGACTGCTGGTGATCGGCTATCACGGTGGTGGATTACTCGATCCGATAGTTTTGTACGAGTCTGGCGATGCCGAAAATAGTGGTGGCACACTTTGAAAATTGATGGATTAAGTAAGAATATTTTTATCATTTTTAAAATACCTAACATATTTTATCACCAAGAGACCACGATATCCTGTGTAATATTTTTTGTAGACCTAGATGACATTTTTTGATATCTGTGAACTTTTGTGGTAAAGTAAGTAAACCTCTGAGAACCTATGTAGAATTACTACTTATTTTATTTATTTACAAGAATAATTTTAACAAGTATTCTGAATTTAATGAACAAGAACTCACAGGCCTTCTCTAGTCAGAAAATTTTACCACTAAAATATTTAAAATTTCAAAATATATGAATGTTTTTGAAGATTTTGAAAATAATGGACTAAACTGTAATAAAAGTCAAAATACTTCTTTTTCTCTTATATTTCAAATATATTTATGTTATGGATGAATAGTAAGTATCATATATATTATTTTTTGAGATTTATTTACACAACACTTCATTCAAAAACTATTTTAAATAAATTTTTTACTTATAATTTTCAAAAAAAAAAAAAAAAACTTCTTAACGGTAAATTCACAAACTATTTATTTCACATTCTATAAAAGTTCATCAACAGACTTTACTTGCGTTTTACTTTCTCCATCTTCGCACCTCGACAACGTTACTGCTTATGGCTCATTGGAGCAGTCGAACCACCAAAAGAATATTTTACGTGAAGATATATGTACGGTTGTTCGCCTACAGCACCACTAGTTGCATATTGAAGGCACCATTACATCGTTGAAAATGGTAACAACAATAACAATAACAACAACTAAGTTTTAATTTCACTAGGTAGGGTCAGCTACATGAATCCTTTCTATTATTCTCTTTCAATTAACAAATCTGTATTTAGATCTAAGTGAGTAAAATCACTTCTTATAGTTTCTTGTCATATTTTCTTTAGTTTTCCTCTTTCTCTTTGTACATAGGCAAAATCTAAAAACTCAAATTTTCTATCTTGAGCTTCAATCAGCCTACATCTTATATGTTAAAACATCTAAGCCGACTTTCTCTGAGTTTATCTTCAATTGCTGCAACACCAACTTTCTCGCGAATATACTTATTTCTCATTCTATCTTTTCGTATATATACACACATTTACCTTAGTATCCTTATTTCTGCAACGCTTATTTTATTTATATATATATTTTTTACAGACCAGTATTCAACACTATATATTATTGCTGGTCTTATTACAGTTTTATAAAATTTATTTTTTAGTCTGAATGAAGTTTTTTTATCGCACAATACACTAGAAGTATTTCTCTATTTTACTTATCCTGCTTGGATTTATTAATAACGTCATTATCTATTTTACCAAATATTAATAAAAATATATATCAAAAAATAGTGTTAAAAAAGTAACATAGAGGGTGAAAAGTATTTTAATGTAGGTTATAATATTTTAAATTGACTTCTATCTTTTTTTTTAATAAATTGACTCAAATTAAAATTATGTTGAAATCAAAAGTTTTCATTTTAGACGTGTCTTGACTAGGGGTGGCAATATATAATTCGACCCAAACTCGACCTATAAATTTTAGGTATGGGTTATGAATTTTGACCTATTTATTAAACGGGTCGGGTAGGATTCGGGCTGGGCATTTATTAAAAAATACTATATAAACGAGTCAGATCGACCCACCAATCTGACCCATTTATTAATCAGGTCGAGTTCGAGTTATAAATTTTGACTCATTTAATAAATAAGTTGAGTTCGGGTTGAGGCTATTCGGTTCGGATCGAATTAATATGATTCGACCCGAACCCGACCCGCCGGCCCATTCTACCGCTTCTAGTCTTGACTTATTGTACAGTGCAATCTCCACAAAGCATGCGCAAATGATTGGTCACAAGAGGAGAGAGAATACTTCATCTTTGCTTTCCCTCATCTTCCCTCCGAGGCTGGTAAAATTACACGTTTTTATATATGTTTTTCATCTTTATTACATATAAGTCCTCTGTTTTTCATTTGGTTGAGTTTCGGATCGAAGCTGATTCTGAGATGAAATCAATTCGAAATCAAAAATCGACTTAAAAGGAGGGCTGAATATCATATGTACAACATTTTAAAAAATATATACATTATAAGTATTATTGTGACGAAAAACAATCAGAAGAATAAGAGGATTTTTTACGTGAAAAACCGATTAAGCAGAAAAAACCACGACTCCTTTCAAGGAGGCTTCTAAGATTTTCACTAGGGTTCAGTTTTCGTCAGATTACAAAAGCAGTTCAGAAGTAGAAGACTTAAGAAGAAGAACAGAAAAAAGATCCCTCCTTCCCAGTTACAATGAGGTTTTTATACCTAGCTCTATTCTATGAAGTAGCTTCAACGGTGTAGGCTTTAGCTCCCGTGTCAGACCATTACTGCCTGTAACGTAGCCATGCTATGACTTCGGCTGTATAGTGTACGGATGGCTCAGAAAGACAATCGTGCTATGGCCTCTGTTGTACGATGTACGGATGGTGCAATCTGAGGGGGGGATCCTACCTCTTAAGGCGGTAGGTTTCCCCGTTCTCGCCATGTATCCAGTCAATTCGACGTGGCTTCTTCGACATGCGTTGTTCAGCATACTACCTCCTCTCTTCGGCGTTGAACGCCTGTGAAGCTGGTACCACTCCAAGTGTACGCTCCAGATTAGATGGCGCGGATCTAGACGTAACAAGTATAAATATTATGTCATTGTCGAAGATGAACATTTCACATGTCTATGCTTAAAGATGAATAATTGATATTATCACCTCCTCAAATTTACATCTTTTAGATATATGAATAATGGGATATTAAGATGATTAATTATATTGTAAAATAAAAATTATTGTATTAAAATTTTTATAGAATTTGAAATAAAATTTATTTTTTATGTTGAACAAATTTAAAATTATTTTTTAATTGTTTTTAAATAAAAAAACTTTATTATGACAAAAATAGTCGAGGCTAATTTTTTCTATTTCCAAATATATAGAACCTTAATTCAAAAATTTAGATTATATTCGATTAAGTATCAGAGTATAACTATACTACTGTATTTTCAGTTACGAAGAAAAAAAATTAAGGTACATATCTTTCATAAATAATTCTAAATATTGAAGATAATTAAAATTTAAAAAAAGATTTTAATTAAAAAAATAAATTTCAATTTTTTTTGTTTATGTAATATTATTGTTACATATCAATTCAAATTAAATTTAAAATTTAGGATATTGTAAAGTATTTCTTTAAAAAATGATAAATTACAGTCAGACTTCCACCAAAATGTCACATTCACTTAATCGACTGCAAACGAAGATGAAATTCTAGAATCAATGTTAATCATGCAGAATCGCGATGAAAAAGTAAAATTAGAATATTTTAGATGAAGTCATATCAATGAGGATATTTATGTCTTTTTGCTTCTATTTGTCGATTAAAATAATGGAAGGATCGAAATTAACAAAATTCACAAATTAAGAGATTTAGAGAACATATTTAAGGTTTTATGGATTTGCATGAGCAAGAAGGTCTACCTTAGGGACTTGAGTGTAATTTGCCTAAAAAAATCATAATTCAAGTTGAGCTATTGAATATTAGGATTTGTTTGATTTAAAGATTAAATTTTAAATTAAAAAAATATTTTATTTTATAAATTTAATGAAAATAAAATTTAATTTATTTAAAATTAATATGAAAATATTAATATTTATATTATATATAAAATAATATTAATTTTTATGATTGAAATTTACATTGAGCTAAAGAAAAATCATGGAACAGAGGAGAGAGAAAGTGACCGTTACTTCAAATAGCAAAAAAAAACATCACATGTTATTGCTGCCTCCCATCTTTTCATCAACACGGAAACTTATGCCGTTCTCAGAAACTTTAGCTTTTGCTCCCTTCGCCGTTAATGGAATTCCTTCCCCTCCCGTCCTCCTCTTCCAGCTCTCCTGGCACCGCTGCCCACCACTTCTCCTTCCTTCCACTTCCCCATCTCTCTCTCTCTCTCTCTCTCTCTCTCTCTCGCTGTCTGTCTTTCAGTGTCTTCTCCTTCATCCATTTATACCGATCAGTTATGAGGAAGAGATAGCTGGAGAGAGAAAAACAGAGTTGCTTGCGGCACAAGGAAGGCGAAGGGGTTGGGGAAGGAGGGAATGGGAAGAGGGAGAATAGAGATAAAGAAAATAGAGAATCCGACGAACCGGCAAGTGACGTATTCCAAGAGGCGGCTGGGGATAATGAAGAAGGCCAAGGAGCTCTCCGTCCTCTGCGACGCCCATGTCTCCCTCCTCATGTTCTCCAGCACCGGCAAGCTCGCTGACTACTGCAGCCCCTCCATCAAGTATTCTATTTACAACTTCAAATCCATGTCTTTTCTCTCTCCGACTCTGTTTCTAACTCTGTTATTGGGCAGCATAAAGGGGATTATTGAGAGGTATCAGCATGCGTCCGGTATCGATCTGTGGAACGCTCAGTACGAGGCAAGATCGGTCGTTTCTCTCCCTTTCCATTTTCATCCAAAAAGATTTGATTTTGATTAGGTGATATGACGTTGGTTGAGTGCAGAGGATGCAGGAGACTATGAAGCAGCTCAAGGAGGTCAATCAAAGCCTTCGCAAGGAGATCAGGTAATCAAGTTCGAGTCTTTTTTGTAGAAAAATAAAAAAGAAACAGAGAATAAGACGAAGAAGGAGAGGGCTGGAGGAGGTGGCTTTGTTTAGTTGTTGATATTGAATATTGAATGGCAGGCAGAGAACAGGGGAGGATGTTGAGGGCCTGGAGATGATGGAGCTGCGCGGTCTTGAGCAAAGTATAGAAGAGTCGCTGAGGATTGTGCGACAGAGGAAGGTAAATAATTGCTGATTCATTGTCTTCTTCACCTTGAGAATTTTATTTCATTTTTTGTTTTTCCAGCTTACATAATAATTAATGTCACAGTAGAAAGGTAGTGGTGGAAAAGTTTTTCATTAAATCGGTGTACTCTACCCGACTTAGCTAGATGTGCATCGAGCTTATGTGAGTTTGGGTCATAATGAATCGACCCAAATTTGACTTGTCTAAGAGGACTCTGGTACGGGCTGATGAGTCGACCCAATTATAACTTAAGCCCAACCTACTAACTCAAATTAAGAGACACAACAGTCAAACTATAGCCGACCCAAAAGTTCAGTCGACAAAGAGCCAATTGTTCATCCGGACTTGAGCAAAGCAAATCCAGTGCAAATCTCACATCTGCATTAAAGGGGTGTTTCATTCAATGTTATCTTGATGTTATGTTATGTTATCTAGAAAAAATAATTGTTTGGTTCAGTGATATTTATTAATAATCTTCTATAAGATTTGAAAATTTTTAGTAAAAAAAATGACATCTAGCTAGATTATATAACATAACATTAAGATAATAATGAACTAAATGCCTGCTAAGTTCTAATAAAACTCCGACACAAACAATCATATCTCTAGCACTCCACCCAAATTTCCTTAAATCTCACAAAAGTTAGGGCACAAAATATGAAAGCAGCTCGAGAGACGGTTAGCCACGAACTCCTTTTTTTTAGCTATACATAAATATGACAATAAATAGTAAAAGGGGATTACAAAATGAGAGATCTCAGAACATATTACTGCCACAAACCATTTGTTATCTCTTCGGCTTCTTATGGCTTCAAAATGAGAGATCCCTAATCTAGGACCAGAGTTAAATTAGTTGGGAATTAATGTAGGATTTCATGGCTACACACTTATATACGATATGGGTGTGGGAGACTAGAGTTTTAATCTTAGAAAACTTTGCCTCAGTGAAATTATCCACTGTGGTCGCCGCCCCCCTTCGCCCCCTCCCACTCTCTATCACCGTCATCATCGCCGCCGTCCCATCTACTCCGACTGATCGCTGCAAGGCAATGTTCATCAAGCGATGCGATATTGATCGTGCCTGATCATTGAGACATTGATCGCACTTCTCATGTGCTAGCCACAGTTTTTCCTTAGATTGTCTAATTCTTACCCACTGTGGTATCAATATGTCTGATTTCCACTAACTCTACCTCCCCCTTGTTTAAGTTGATATGACATACTTTTAGCTATTTTTTCTCTTTTATTTGTATGCCCATACCATTCAGTTTTTCCTTAGATTGTCTAATTCTTACCCACTGTGGTATCAATATGTCTGATTTCCACTAACTCTACCTCCCCCTTGTTTAAGTTGATATAGCATACTTTTAGCTATTTTTTCTCTTTTATTTGTATACCCGTACCATGACTTATCATTCCACTTGTTTATGCGATGTGATGGGAGCTAGTTCATGTATGAAAACTATGTGTAGCTTAATCTGGTTCAATTTATGTGTTCTTTCACTAATCATGCTCAACAACTTAAGGGTTTTATACCCTAGTTGCTCTACTTGAGAATTTACTTTATTTGTTATAAAATTGAGTAACTAAGTTGTATGAGTTTTCTTTGCTTATCTATGTGTGTTATAACTTTCATAATTTAAGTTAATTTCTATCTCAAACCTTTGTGTGAAACTCAACTACATGACAATTTAGTTTGATCATCCATGTAGTTGTTTATATTTGTGTTCGTCTGCTTGTACACCCAAGAGGAAGGGTGAATTAAGCATTAAAAATTTTAAATTTTAATTAATTAAATTTGACTTTTAGAGAAATACATTAGAATTTATAGGTTTTTGTCTTAGCAAATAAAAAATTGAACATATAAAGTGTAAATTTAGTAAAAAAAAAGTAGACTTACAGTGAGGAAATTATGATTGATGATTAAGTTATCAGAAAAAATGGGCAGTTTAGATATCTTAAATCAGTCATATAGAATAATAGTGAAATAGATGATATTATTAACAGACCAAGTATGATGGATAAAGCGGTAAATGCATCTGATATATTGTGTGATAAAAATTTCACTCAGATTTGTCTTGTTTAGTTCGAGTTTTTTTTAGCTCCACATAAATTTTAACTATAAAATCAACTTCATTTCACATCTAACATAAATTCAAATATTAGAACTAACTTTATTTCGTATATTACATATTTTTTAATATTAAATTAATTTTTTTTCGATTAAATTTAAAAAATAAAATATTTTTTCGTTGCCCAAAAAAATATGAATCTAATAAGGTCAAAAAATAAATTTTATAGAACAGCTATAAAGGCCGTGATGCTATGTCGTGATGAATGCTATCTTACAAAGCAAAAATCTATAAATAAAATAAGTATCAGAGAGATAAAATATTAAGGTATGAGTAGGTATAGGTGAAAGCACAATAAGAGAAATAAATATATCCGTAAAAAAATTAAAGTAGTCTCAATTAAAAATAAGCTCAGAGAAAATCAGCTTAGATGATTTGGATATATAAATTAAGCTGATTGAATCTTCAGTAAGAAAAGTTAAATTATTTGACCTTATCTATATAAAAAGAGGAAAAGAAAGGACAAAAAAAAGTGACAAGATATTATAAGGAATGATATTATATATTTAAAGCTAAATAAAAATTTTTATTTGATAGAATATAATGAACATAAATGATTTATATAGCCGATGCCACTCAATAGGATAAAAGTTTAATTTGTTATTGTTGCTATTGTAATTGATATTAATTAAAAATTTTAAGTACTTTGAAAGTTATCTATTTATGTGAGACTTTTGTTTTTTTTGAGCTAGAGTGTTTAAGTAAAATATTTTTTAAGCAAGAGTAAGGGAGTAGTTTTAAAGTAGCACCTGTAAGAAATAAGTAATAATGATATGCGCTTAGTACAAATATAAATACATATGTAATTTAAATTTATTAACATATAAAATGTAAAGCATGTAAATACAAGTGTTGTCTTTTTTTTGCTTAATAATAATAATATATATGTATATATATTAATAGATGTATATAAATATTACTATATATATACATATATGTAGTATGTATATTTGCAAAAAAAAGTGTTACAAAAAAATAAAAGTAAATGTGCAGAATTTAAAGTTAGATTTTTAGTAAATAAATATTAGTAAATTAATATAAGAAATATGCAGAAAATAAAAATTAGTATAGTAATAAATAAATATTATTTAGGTGCAATAAGTTAATTGTAAAATGTAAATTATCGAATATAAATTGTAGTAAATAAATATTGTTTGAGTGCATAAAAATAGGTTTAGTGAATAATTAAGTTAACTATAGTGGGATGAATAAATTAGTATATTTTTTATTGTCATGCATTTTTTATCATATAAATTGAATTTATCCAATGTACCAACTAGTTTCATCCCACTGTTATAGATTTTTTTTTTTTAAAATGCCACTATTATAGTTTTGTTAAAGTAGATTTTAGCTAAGTTTTGTCTTGGATTCTTGATTGAATCAATTAGGTTTAGGCAAATAATGATCATTTGAACATAAATTGACCAATCTATTAAGAAATAGAGCAGCCTCCTTTCCCATTATTAAGAAATTAATGGGCTTTCATTGTTCAAATCTCATAAACGAAAAGATACATAAGACAGAAGAAAGCAAACACAATAAGAAAAATATGAAAGATACGATATACAGTGGTTCGACTTGAACTTAGGTCTAATCTACTCCCCTTTATTCCTTCTATGGGGTTTTACTATTCCAAGCTTATTTTAGCTAAGCGCAAGTCTCATTACAAGAAAAAAACTTATATATTTTCAGTCCAAAGACACAAAATTACTCAACCTTTTCATATGGGACAAGGCCAAACCTTTAAATCCTTTTTATCATAAATAAGGAATAACCTCAACTAATTTTTTACTTAGGAACAAAGTAGAAATCATTCTTTGCTCAGGGAGACTTAAAGAAAAATAGGTTTCGAAAATCACAATGACCCTTATGAGCGAATAAAAAATAAGATCAATTTGAAGTATTACGGGGTGTCCTATGTGCAAGTAAATCAATATAAATTTTTAGAGAAACTAATAGAGCTTTCTATATGACTGTTGTTAACACGTGGTTCCACCGCTGCATCCCTGTCGTACACGTGACGTCGAGCTGGCATTTAGCCTTTATTTATTTACTAATTTACTTATCTATTCTCGCAGATCTCAAACCTCGGTCAAGCCTCGGCCACGAGGGTTCAACCAAGCCTCGTCTTTGACGAGCCAGGACCATCCCTGCTAGCATCAATGATGATGTTACTCAGCTGTACCTTTCACAGTCGGTGTGGCCCGATCGCGCCGTTCCTCGTACAAAACACTTTTTCCACACAAATCAAGAATCCGCATGCTTCAGCTGCTACGGATCCCTAGAAGCTGCACCAATACTAAAAGATCACGCTCCCCTTTTGCTGCTTTTGGTCCCTCCAGCGACTGACAAGCGGCACGAGCTCAGAGTTTGTTCACCTCTTTTTCTCCGAAAAAACAGGACAAAGTTGTACAGTCCACCGCCTACAAATATCCTTGAACAGTCTTCAGCAGAGGTAGTGGAGAAGGGAGAACAACTACCAAAATATAGACGATTCTCTGGTCCCTTTGTTCACATTGTATGAGAGCCCCAACTGAGGAGCTCTCTCTCTCTCTTCCTCTCTCCCTATCTTTCTTTCTTTCTAAGCATTGTATGAGCCCTTACGGCTATCCTTTTTTCATAGTGAAATCCTTCAGCTGATCGTCCGATGGACGTAGGGGAACTCCTCCTTGAACCACCTTAAATCTCTGTGTGCTGCTCTAGGTGTTTCTTTCTCTCTCTCCTTTAAGCCTTAACCAACAGGTTTACCTCTCTGCGCGCCGCCGTCTCTCAGGACTCTTTCTCTTTTTTGGTATTTTTTGGGATCCCCTACATCTCACGTCAACATCTTTTGGTGCTTTCATTGAGACTCTAAGAAGATGGTGGCTAGGACGCGTAGAACAAACTCCGCTGCCCACAGTATGCATGCAGGTGAACCTTCTATTCGTCGCCGGACGAAAGAGCTTCAGCCTCAACTTCTCGGTGTCACGCCGAATCTGCTTCCTCCTCCAGGGGGACCCGCATCTTAGAACTTCAGGGGATGCTGACGAACCTCACTGACCTGGTCATTGGCCTCACAACCAAACAGGCCGTAATTCTCAAATAGAACCAGCCAGTTTGTGCAGCAGTACTTCCTCCTCCACCGATTGCGGCGGCTCCTGAACCTCTCCCGCCGGCTATGGTGGTCCGTGATCATCTTCCGCCGGATGCGGCAGCCCGAGAACCTCTTCTGCCGGTGGCGATGGCTCCCCCTCTCCCGCCGGTCGTGGCGCCCTCCGTTCAGTCGTCTGGCTCTTCTCAGCCACCCAGACGCCCCTTTTACCTCCAGGAGATCCACCAGAATCCACTTCCACTATGTCTTCTACCACAACCTACCAGCCTTCCACCTGCTTTCCCCCCTTTTCTTGCCGGGAGAGATCCTCTCTTTCTAAGAGTTCAGAACCCCCATGGGCCTGACCCCTTCTTCGGCCCAATGGACGGCAATGCTCCTTTTGCTGACGCCATCCGTTTGGCTCCAATCCCAGAGGACTTCAGGCCGCCGTGGCTTGAAGCTTACAAAGGCGCAACTGACCCCTGGGAGCATATACAAGGGTTTGAAGTTGCGGTCCGTTATTGCCAGCCAGATGAGGCTACCAAGTGCCACCTCTTGGCAAACACTCTGAAAGGGGCGGCATTTAGCTGGTTCATCAAGCTCCCCAAGGGTCACATCTCCTCCTATGAATAGCTAAAATGGGAGCTGGTCGCCCGTTTCATTGGCCGAACCCGAATGGTCGTTTTCGACATAGTGCTCGCCAACATCAAGCAAGGCGAGAAGGAAAGCCTCCGGGATTACACTAACCGCTTTTTCGCCACCGCGGCAGAAGCTGAAGATGTCGACCCTACAGTGGCCATGCATAATTTTCGGAGGGGACTCAAGACTGGAGATCTGTCTAAATCCCTGCAACTAGCCAAGCCTTGGAGCTACCCATAGCTGGTGGCTAGGGCCAGTCAATTCATGCTCCTCGAGAATGCTGAGTCCTCTCCCCCTGGTGTCTCTGGAGCAAAGAAGGAGAAGAAGAGGAAATATCGGGGCAACGAACCCCCGGCCACGATGATGCATATGGCCAAAGGTTGTGGTCGAGATGAGGGGAAACCGCGACACATCCAGCACTAGAAGCACTTCTTCTCTCGGCAGCTTCCTGAAGTCTACGCGGCGACTGTAAAACAAGGTTGGGTTTGATCTATCGGACCCAAGCCAGCGCCTCCAGCCAGAGTGGACCCTGACAATTATTGTGAGTTCCACGGGAACTATGGCATCTGCAAAATTCTGTGAACACCATCTAAATGTGCTTGATACCGCCACTCCTATAAAACAAAAGAAGAGGGTTATGGCAGGAGAAAGGCAGAGTGCTATCGAAGAAGAAGTCAATAAATTGCTTAGAGCAGGCTACATCAGGAAAGTTCAATACCCCCAGTGGCTCACCAACATCGTCATGGTGAAGAAGGCCAATGGAAAGTGGAGAATGTGCGTGGACTTTCGCATATTAAACCAGGTCTGCCCCAAAGATACTTATCCTCGCCCACGCATCGACACGATGGTGGATCGTACTTTCGGATATGAGATTATGAGTTTCCTAGATGCTTTGTCCAGATACCATCAAATCTGGATGACTGAGGGAAACGAAGAAAAGACTGCCTTCATCATTGACTCCGGCACATATTGTTACAACGTCATGCCCTTTGGCCTCAAAAAACACTGGCGCCACATACCAGCTCATGATTAACGCCACGTTCAAAGGTTAGAGAGGTAGAAATCTTGAGGCATATGTCGATGACATCCTGGTGAAAAGTAAAAGCATGGAGGGGCACCTCACCGACCTCAAGGAGACACTTGACACTCTCCGAAGGTTTAATCTTAAGCTCAATCCCGCCAAGTGCACCTTCGGCATAGTCTCAAGGAAGTTTCTCGGCTATCTAGTCTCAGCCAGAGGGATAGAGGCCAATCTAGATAAAATTTCAGCGATCCTGAGCATGCCCTCTTCTAAAATGGCAAAAGAAATTCAAAAGCTAGCAGGACAAATCAACAGCCTGGGCAGGTTCATTTCAAAAGCCGAAGACTGCTGTTTGCCTTTTTTCCAATGTTTGCACAACAATAAAAGGGCAAGTGGACTGATGAGTGTGAAACTGCTTTTACAGACCTGAAGAGATATCTCACCTCTGCACTGATACTGGTGGCGCCCAAGAAAGGGTCGATTTTATCTTTGTATCTGGGCGTATCAGACGCTGCGGTCTCAGCTGTCCTCGTCAACAACGATAGGGGGGTACATGACCCTATATTCTACATCAGCCACATACTACTTAACGCTAAGACTCAATATCCCACTTTGGAAAAGCTCGCTCTAGCTCTCCTGATGGCGGCAAGGAAGCTACGCCCATACTTCCAGTCCCACATTGTCCAAGTGGTCATTGACCAGCCACTCCTGAAGATACTGCACACTCTTGAAATCTCAGGGAGGCTTCTCAAATAGTCCATCGAGCTGGGCGAGTACGACATCAAATACATCCCACGAACAGCAATCAAGGCTCAGGCATTGGCAGACTTCATCGCCGAGCTTTCTACTTCAGAACCACCGCCTGCCAAGAATTGGACCGTGCCATGGTCCCTCCATGTTGATGGTGCATCTGGATCGCAATCCCAGGGGGCTGGAATCCTCCTGACCAGTCCAATGGGAGCCACCTTACACCAGGCAGTAACCCTCCAGTTCAGAGCCACTGACAACCAAGCAAAATATGAAGCTCTCATCGCAGGACTGAACTTCGCACTCAGCATGGCCGTAAGGTGCATACAAGTGTTCAGCGACTCGCAACTGGTTGTCAACCAGGTGAACCGCACCTGCGAAACAAAGAACAAAGTTCTAAAAAAGTACCTGCAAAAAGCCCAATTCTTAATCTCTCAGTTTGAAAAATTCTCCCTAGTGCATATCCCCAGAGAAGAGAACCAAGTGGCAGATCAGCTTGTAAAAGGGGGGCTCCCCGACCTTCGCCGAACTCAAGTATTTGACAAACCCAATTTTGAATGCGCGGAAATCCACTTTGAGGAGCATCCGCCTTGCTAGATGGACAAGATCCTCAGTTACTTAAAAGATGGGACACAACCTAACAATAGGCAGGAAGCGAGAAAACTGAAGCTCTAATACCCCAAGTACGTCCTCATTGATGGAGTACTTTACAGAAGGTCTTATGCCAGACCCTTCACCAAATGTCTGAGGCCTGAAAAAGCTCAAGAAGTTATGGAAGCTGTTTACAAAGGGGAATGTGGAACCCATGCTTGTGGCCGAAGCTTGGTCATGCGAATCCTATGCCAAGGATTCTTCTGGCCCAACATCCACAAAGACGCTCAATCGTTCGTGGAGAAGTGCTCTTAGTGCCAGTACTATGTTGACATGCAAAGACAGCCTGCTGGATATCTCAGGCCTATTAACTCGTCTTGGCCCTTCGCTATTTGGGGGCTGGACTTTCTAGGCCCAATGCCTACTGCTATGAGAAGCTACAGGTGGATTCTGGTTACCGTCGACTGTTTCACAAAGTAGATTGAAGCTAAACCACTTACTCAACCTACTGCCCAAAATATCGAGAACTTCTTGTGGGCTAATATCATCTGCAGATATGGCGTGCCGATGGCGATCATCACAGACAACAGCACTCCATTCGCCAACCAACAAATTTACGACTTCTGTGCCAACATCAGATCGACCTCAAGTATGCGTTCGTCTGGCACCCTCATACTAATGGGCAAGCAGAAGCTGCTAACAAAAATATTCTGAACATTTTGAAGAAGCGCCTCGATGGCGCCAAAGCCCGCTGGCCAGACGAGCTACTAGGTGCTCTTTGGGCTTACAATACTGCTTTCTCCGAAGTCAATCAAGAGTCGCCTTTTCTTCTATCCTTTGAAATGGACACTGTCATACCGGTTGAGCTGGAACACCTCTCCCCCAGAGTGGAGGCTGCGGCCAACCTCGATCCCGAAGATCTGCAAACTTAGGTGAATGAAAATGATGATTTACGATGGGTTGATCTAGATCTCTTGGAGCAAAAAATACAGCTGGCAGCACTCAAATGTCTGGAGCATAAGCGCCGGGTTGAACAATATTTCAACCGCAAGGTTAATCTCAGGGCTTTCGTTCAAGGAGATTTGGTGCTCAAGCGACGACTCCTCGCTAGCAGTAACTTGGGAGTTCCCAAACTTGAGCCCAATTGGAAAGGCCCTTACATCGTGTGCCAGGTTGCGGGATCTAACGCATACTATCTTGAACTCTGATGGCATTCAACTCCCCAGAACATGGAGCGGAGATAACCTGAAGAAATTTTACGCCTGATTCGAAATGACAACCCATCTTTATTCTCCTACGCAAGAATTCTTTGTACAGATTCATTCAAGAATTCTTTGTACAGATTCGTTCAAGAATTCTCTGTGCAGATTCATTCAGGAAATTCATTATACGGATTCAATCAACAAATTCTGGGATATTCTTTGCCAAATACACCCGGGCTCTCTCGATATATATATCTGAATTTCTTTATGCTCTCCCAGAAGTTATATCATGAATTCAGGAGTTCTTGTGACAATAAATCTTTTACCTATTAATTTATATTGGGGTATTCATATCAGCCTAACGTCTATCGCTCAGGTATGATTTCAACCTCAAAACTCTCAACCATCGTACCCAAGGCCTCCGAGCCTCGTATACGATGGTTCGTTATACTCACTTTTCATATACGGAGGTCACCGAGCCTAGTTATGCCTGGCAGGCGGGGTCTCCTACCTACATCTGGAATCCTTCCGTAAGCTCATCCGGCTAGTAGAAGGTCAAAAAGTCTGCTCGTAATCTTAGGGCAGTCCTTGTTATCTACCATGATACAGGTCCCCCTAAGCAGAGTGCCTTCGCTTTCCACTAAGATCTACCCCTCTAACAGGGGTCAGCCCTTGCCTCAAGTACAAACATCGGCCATGATATTTCAGACGATCAAGTCCTTTTGACATTGGGTTAGATAACTCCTCCTAGGCAGGATCTCCACTATTATTATTATTTTTTTCCTGCGTAGGTGCATAAAGGGGTATAATTCCAAATTCGGGAAACCTCCTAGGATCAGCCCATGTCTCAAGTACAAATGTCAGTCACGATGTTTCAGACGATCTGTCCTTATAGCATCGGGTTGGATGACTCTTCGTAAGTGGAATTTTCCCCTACCATCGTTACTTCTTTCTTGTGCAGGCTTATGAAGGGTTTTAAAGTTCAGACTGAAGAGGCTCCACATGATTCAAAGCCCTTTATTATTAAATTATTACAAAGGGTGGAATTACAGTCAGAACATCTCAAACTTCATACAAATGTACCTGTTCTTTTCATACACATTAAAATAAATAGGTATGCAAGACAAAACAAGCTTTCTTTTCATTCATTTTCAAAATTACAGAATTAAGATTACATTTCACTCATCTTGCAAGGAAGGTGGGTTAGTCTTCGCTGAACCCATCCAAAAGATCAAACACCTGTTGGATAAGATTGTCAGTCAAATCAAACCTCTCTTTCTTGTAAATAGGATCGGAGGCCATGCAAGGAAAGGGATCCACTTCTCCAAGATCGTTGGTAGCGATTTTGCCCCCTTGGATCAAAGCGGAAGCCAATCCTTCCCATGCCCGCCTGATCCCATCTAACCTCTCCTGCCTGCAGGGTAA
>JAEMOT010002226.1:178873-196999 GCA_019297695.1 Apostasia ramifera
CTGACCCTTCAATGCCGAGGGTGACGCTGGAGGCAACTGGAGGGACCCTCTCCTTCTCCTTAATCCCCTCCTCCATCTTGCCTCCTGACCCTTCAATGCGAAGGGCGGCTTCAGGAGCAACCTGTGGGGGCACCTTCTTCTTCCCCTTAGTCGCCTCCTCCATCTTACTGCCCTCCTCCTTCCTTCCTTTTTCTTCCTTTTCCTCGTCACTCCTAAAACTCACCGGAGGGAGACGAGGGAAGGAGGGCTTCCTCACCTTAGCAGGAGGAGAGATTAGTTCACCAAGAGGAGCAGGACCGCAAATCACTAAGGGTGTCTTCTTCACACCCTCTGCAGAAGGAACCCCAAACTTGTGGAGGAGCCGCTCAATCTCTTCATTTTTGAGCAGGATCCTCCCATGCTCTAGTCTCTCCCCCGCGAGCGTTTTGCCCACCAAGATCACCTCCTTTCGCTCTCCAACCTTCAGAAGCGGCTTGACTGGAGAATCAGAGACATTCACCACCTCTGCAGCTGCAAACTCCTGCACAGACTCCAGCGTCTGCGCCAGAACCATAGCGACCTTGACAAGAGGAGCCTCTGCCTCCAGATCCACAACCGCAGCTCCCGCTCCTTCTTTTAGGAGCGCTTCAACAGGCTTCACAGTTGCCGGTTTCGGCGACCCTTCAAATGGCTCCAAAACCCTCCTCTTCTTAGGAGGAGGGGCGTCAACAGGAAGATCGTTGGACCTCTTCTTTGAGAAGCTTGATAGAGTCGTCCACTTCTTCCTCTCTGCCATCTCTCTAATGATCTACTCTCTCTTGTAGAAATTTTCAGGGGTTGGAGGAAGAGAATACAGATCGGCGGACGCCGCTCCCGTCTTATCTTAACAGGTCTCGGGCAGCGTATCCACCATCGCGACGGTTCGCATTCCAGGACCCATATTAATATTCGCGCCCTGATAATGCGGGGGGCTGATGTTAACACGTGGTTCCAACGCTGCATCCCTGCCGTACACGTGGTGCCGAGATTTAGCATTTATTTATTTACTAATTCACTCATCTATTCTCGCAGATCTCAAACCTCAGTCAAACCTCGGCCACGAGGGTTCAACCAAGCCTCATCCCCGACGAGCCAAGACCATCCCTGCTAGCATCGATGTCGATGTTACTCAGCTGTACCTGTCACAATCGACATGGCTCGACCGCGCCGTTCTCCGTACAAAACACTTTTTTCAGACCCGCAAATCAAGGATCTGCATGCTCCAGCTGCCACGGATCCCCAGGAGCCGCACCAATACTAAAAGATCACGCTCCCCTTTTGCTGCTTTTGGTCCCTCCAGTGGCCGACAAGCTGCGTGAACTCAGAGTTTGTTCACCTCCTTTTCTCCAAAAAAATAGGACAAAGCTGTACCGTCCACCGCCTACAAATACCCTTGAACAGTCTTCAGCAGAGGTAGTGGAGAAAGGAGAACAACTACCAAAATATAGATGATTCTCTGGTCCCCTTGTTCACAATGTATGAGAGCCCCAACTGAGGAGCTCTCTCTCTCTTCCTCTCTCCCTATTTTTCTTTCTTTCTAAGCATTGTATGAGCCCTTATGGCTATCCTTTTTGCATAGTGAAATCCTTCAGTTGATCGTCCGGTGGACGTAAGGGAACTCCTCCCGAACCACCTTAAACCTCTGTGTGCTGCTTTGGGTGTTTATTTCTCTCTCTCTTTTAAGCCTTAACCAACAGGTTTACCCCTCTGCGCGTCGCCGTCTCTCATGACTCTCTCTTTTTTTCGGTGTTTCTTGGGATCCCCTACATCTCACGTCAATAACTGTGAAATCGAGATTTCAAAACTAGAGAAAGAAACATGGAAAATTTTATGAAATGATTCAATACAATTTAAAACCATGTAAATAAAACATTTAAATTATTTTCTTTAAAATAATATATAGAAAAAAACAGTTCAGAAGTTTTAAATTAAGCATTTACCGTAAAAATTTTAGAATTTTTTCAAACTTACGAGATTTATAAAAATTAAAAAGAGAGATAAATAAATAAATTAATTAAAAAAATATGTTTGTCAAAATATTTAAAAAATAATAATTCTTAGATGATAGGTGGTAAAAATTTTAAATTATTTGGAGCTTAAATAAGTAGTTTAAAAATTTAAGAAACTTTACAGAAAAATCAATTTAGAGAAAGAGAAGAAAAAAAACTTATATAAAATATCTTTGAAAATCTAAGAATTCCCTTGAACTTCTTTCAACAATCTAAGAAGTTGTCAACTAAAAAATAAAAGAACTTAGAGTTTTGCTCTGCTAAAAAGTAATATTAACCTTAGTTTTCTCTTATGTATAGATAAAATGAGAGGCAAAATGAGTAATTTTAGTATGAGAGCATTTAGGTAACTTAATTGGGGACAAATCATCCACTTAGTTGATTTTAGGGAGTGAAATGGGAAGTGAACATTAAATACGAATTTATTTGAATTTTTATTGGAATTCAAAATAACAAGTTTCGAATGAGTTGAAATATCTGAAATCTTATTCAAGCCATCTAAAAATAATTTAAATAAAATTTATATAATTGTTTTCTAAATTTTTTATCTAGTAATAATATTAATGTTATTTATTTTTATTATATATACATATATATATATATATATATTTGTTGAACATTTTTTATTGTTGAAAGTTCAAGTGACACATTAGAGGGTGAATTTATTAGCTGAATTAAATTGAATCAAATATTTTAAATCTTTGAAGATTGAAGGAAATAAAATATTATAAAACTTAATCGTGTAATTTAAAATTTCTCGAAAATTACAATTCATCCGAAAACAAAATATAGAAAATTATCTGAAAATCAGGAAAATTTTGAAATAAATTTAATTATGTTTATTTTGCATTTCTCCAAATAAATAAATTATGAATTCTTTACACTTATATGACAGTCTAAAATTTTAAAGCAAATACATATTTGAAGTTGATTTTACGACTTCAAATACTTCTGAAGGAGTTTGTTAACTGTCTTAATATTAGCTTGATTTCTTCAATCCTGAGTCATGTCCATCTTGACGAGTGGCCTTTTTTGATCTTGTAGAGGTTAAGTATTGTTGAGGAACAAAAAGAGAGTTAAGGATTTGGACGTGAAAACTCGAGTATCCGGGGAAAAAACCATGGCGCCACTCTCTGGGCGGCTTGAAAGAACGGTTCCACTATATGAGAAAATGAGTTACAAAAGAAAGCAGGAAAAGCCAGAAATCCCTCTTTTTTTTTGTCTTTCTTTTTTTTTTCTCTCCTCCCTTTCCTCCTGCTATAGAGTGGTTTCTATAGCCTGGACTGGTTCGGCCGTTTCAGGAATACAAGCGGTCTTGTCCCTTGGAATTCGTCCATTTTGGGCTGTTTTGACCCTTGGAGTTATACAGTTGTCATGATCTTTGACCTTTGGAATTCCATAATCGCCTTGTCCTTTGGGATTCCATAACCGCCTTGACCTTTGGGATTTTATAACCGCCTTGACTTTTGGGATTCCATAACCGCCTTGACCTTTGGGCTGCTGTTCTTAGGGATATTAGAGAATGTTGTTAGCATGCCCCCCTCCGAAGTATAACGCACATTGATGTGCGTGCTAATTTTGATCATGTTTGTTTTATCGGCCATCCATGGAGATTCTGTAAAGTCATCAGCTAGGAGAGAGCTGTTTAGTGAAGGGATTATTCTTAAATTTCAGCCGCCGAGGCATCATGATCGTGAGCTTTGAGCCTGGGACTTCGAGAAGGGGATTGCCCTTGACTGCCAGTCACCGAGGCATTCGAAAAAGCTTTGAGCCTGGGACTTCGAGAAGGGGATTGCCCTTGACTGCCAGTCGCCGAGGCGTTCGAGAAAGCTTTGAGCCTGGGACTTCGAGAAGGGGATTGCCCTTGACTGCCAGTCGCCGAGGCGTTTAAGCAGGAAGCTTTAGGTAGAATTTTTAGGCATACCTCGTGTTGGGAAGTCTTCTGAATCCAAATGTGACATGGTTGTACGGAGGGTACGATCTGGTGATCTCCCTTTGAGCCTGAAAAACTCGTGTCCGACGACTGCTGGACACGTCAATGCTGCGATCATGACACCAAACTCGTGCCCGAGGATAGCTATGGGAAACGTCGTGCCCGATGATAGCTAGAGCTGGATATATTGGGCATGAGGTTTGAGAGTTAGACCAAACATCGTGGATGCGGTTGGAGATGCTGCGAAGTCATGTATTCTTTTCGAATTTCAGGAGTGCAGTAATTATGAATAAAACTTCCTGAGATCGCTTCCGCTCTATGTTCTTGGAAGAAAAGTCCCGTCTTGTCTTGAGAGTCTGTAAGTGTTCGGCCCAAGCACTTTGTGGATTATGAACGGGCCTTCCCAGTTAGGCTCGAGCTTTCCGGGGTGCATCTCTCTTCCTGTTGTGGTTCTTAGCTTTAGAACCAGGTCGCCCTCTTCGAATGGTCTTCGGCGGATGTTTTTGTTGCAGCTTGTCATCCTGCGCCTCTTGTGTTCGACTTGGCGAAGAGCTGCTAACTCTCTTCCCTCTTCGAGGAGATCAAGGTCAAGCCTTCTTCCTTCGTCATTCTGCTGGCGCCACTCGTCGAGTCTTTTTGGATCAAAGTTGCTGGCGTGTTCGACTCGAGGGGAATACACGTCCAATTCGACCGGGATGAGCGCTTCTCCCCCGAATACTAGTGAGTACGGCGTTTGACCTGTAGCAGCTGTTGGCGTGCAATTGAGTTCCCAAATGACAGTTGGTAGCTCCTCTGCCCACAAGGATTTGGCTCTTTCAAGTCTTTTTTTTAAAGCTTTTAGAAAGTTTTGTTTGTGGCTTCAGCTTGGCCATTCGACTAAGGATGCCGAACTGAGGCGAAATGTAAGTTGATACCATTTTCCGAGCAGAGGTCTCGGACGGGACGGCCTGTGAAAGGAGTTCTGTTGTAGCAGACTAGAGAGAGAGGAGTTCCGAAACGACATATGAGTTGCGTCCAGATAAAGCTCCTGACGTTGGTGCTCGTCGGCTGGGCCATTGCCTTGGCTTCCACCCATTTGAAAAAATAGTTTGTGGCGATCAGGATGCGTCGCAAGTTCCTGTCGGTCTTGGGGAAAGGACCCAGGAAATCGAGGCCCCACATCGAAAAGGGCCATAAGCTTACGAGCGGTTGAAGTTGTGAGGCGCCTGGGAATATTTGCATAGGTTTGGCATTGAGGGCACTTTCTGCTGAATTCTTTAGCGTCCTTGTGGATGCTTGGCCAATAGTAGCCCTGCCAGAGGATTTGAAGAGCCAGATTCCGCCCCGCAGCATGAGTTCCGCATTCACCAGAGTGGATTCGTTCGAGTATTGTCCTTGTTTCTTCCTTCCGGATGCACTTCGCTAGTGGCCAGGAATAGCATCGCCTGAACAACTCGTCGTATATGAGAACATACCTCGCAGCCCTCACACGGAGCTTGCGGGCCTGGTGTTTGTCTGACGGGACTTCGCCATTTCTCAAGAAATGCGAGATTTCATCAGTCCAGTCCTCGGAAGTCGTGGTGATCTTGAATACCTCCTGTCTGTCGTAGGCGGGAACAAAGATGTCCTGGCCGTCATTTTCCTCCTCTTTTGCTAACCCATCCGCAATTGTATTCATCTCGCGGGGTATGTGGAGAAACTGAGTCTGAGAAAAATGCTTGAGGAGACCCTTTGCTGTCTCCAGGTATCTCTTGAGAATTGAGTCCTTTGTCTG
This sequence comes from Apostasia ramifera, assembly GCA_019297695.1. Classification (NCBI taxonomy): domain Eukaryota; kingdom Viridiplantae; phylum Streptophyta; class Magnoliopsida; order Asparagales; family Orchidaceae; genus Apostasia; species Apostasia ramifera. The sequence goes on from JAEMOT010002226.1 coordinate 184,587, forward strand.
GTATACTCCCCTCATCTGGTTGACCATAAGTTTGGAGTCACTATAGATGTGGAGGTACCTCGCCCCTAGGCATCTTGCGAATTCGAGCCCGGATATGAGGGCTTCGTATTCGGCTTTGTTGTTCGTCATGGGGAATCTTATTTTCCCTGATCTCTCGAGGCAGATGCCCCAGGGGCTGGTGAGGACGATCCCAATTCCTTGAAAACTTTTGCTGGAGGCCCCGTCAACGTGTAAAGTCCAGGGTTGTTGGCAGTATCTGACTTTTTGATGCGGATCTTGAAACAAAGTCAATGTCGAACTCGGATAGCTCCACAGCCCACTTCTGCAACCTCCCGGATACCTCCGGGGAATGGAGTATTCTTCGGAGAGGTTGGTCGGTCATCACCTTTATTGAGTGCGCCTGAAAATAATGGCGCAGCCTGCGAGCAGCATTTATTAGCGCAAAAGAGAGTTTCTCGAGAGGAGGATATCTCAGTTCAGCGTCGTGGAGGACGTGGCTGACATAATATATGGGATGCTGTCGCCCTGCGTCCTCACGAGCTAGGACGGCCGAGACACAGCCGTCGGTTGCGCCGATGTAAAGGAGAAGATCCTCGCTAGGGATGGGGGCTGATAGCAGCGGTGGCGATAGTAGATATTTCTTTAGGTCGTTGAATGCTCGCTGACAGTCGTCGTTCCAGGTTGGGTGATCCTCGCGAAGAATCTTGAAAAATGAGAGACACCTATCTCCCATCTTCGAAATGAACCTGCTGAGGGCGGTGATTCTCCCGTTCAGCTTCTGGATTTCCGTTACTGTTCGAGGTGGGTTCATGTTGAGGACGGCTTGAATTTTTTCGGGGTTAACTTCAATCCCCCTGTTTGACACCATGTGGCCCAGGAATTTTCCGTGTGTAGCGCCGAAAATGCTCTTGGAGGGATTCGGCCTAATGTTGTGTCTGCGGCAGGTCTCAAGTGTCTCGCGGAGGTCTTCGAGGTGCCCTTCCTTGCTCCTGCTTTTGACTAGGAAGTCGTCAACGTATGCTTCTAGGTTGCGGCCTTTCTAGTCGTGGAAGATGGCGTCAATCATCCTTCGGTAAGTAGCCCCCGCGTTCTTTAAGCCGAAATGCATGACTTTGTAGCAGAATGTACCGTGATCGGTTATGAAGGACGTGTGCCTTTCATCTTCTTCCGCCATCCGAATCTGGTGGTAGCCTGAGAAGGCGTCTAGGAAGCTCATCATAGAATGCCCCACCGAAGAGTCCACTAGTCTCTCTATTTTTAGCAAGGGATAAAAGTCCTTGGGGCATGCCCTGTTGAGATCGGTGAAGTCCACACACATTCGCCATTTGCCCGTGGCCTTTTTAACAACGACGACGTTGGCAAGCCACGTGGGGTAGGCGATCTCCCTAATGAAGCCTGCTGCAAGGAGTTTTTCGACTTCTTCTTTTATGGCACGTTGCTTTTCGCCACCGAAGTTCCTCTTCTTTTGCCTGACGGGAGGGACATCGGCACTGAGGCTCAACCTGTGCTTGGCTATCTTTCTATCGATCCCAGGCATATCTTCGAGTCCCCAGGCAAACACATCAAAATACTCGGAAAGGAGCGCCATCAGGGCAGGCATACATTGTCGAAAAAATCCCCCGAAACAAGTAGATTTTTACCATCAGTGACGGTTACATGTCTATTTTGATCGTCAGTGGGGAGAATTTGATCCCTGGGATCGAGATGTTCAGTGTGGAGTTGAGTATTGATTTCAAAACATCTCTGTGTATCGGCCACATCTCCCCTTATTGTAGCAACGCCGAGAGGGGTTAGGAATTTGATGCAAAGATGGAGAGTAGACGGCAACATACCGAACTGTGCCATGGATGGTCGCCCGAGGATTGCATTGTAGCCAGAGGGCGAGTCTATGAGGACGAAGTTTATCTGCTTTGTAGCTCGTCTGGGGCCGTCTTCTAGGGTGACGTGCAGGGGAGCATAACCGGCGGGCCGGTAGATGTCATCGGAGAAACTGGACACCGTCATCGAAGGGGGGACTGGCTTGCATTCTCCTACTCCCATCTCTTGGAATGCCTTCAGATAGAGAATGTCCACGAAGCTACCGGTGTCGATGAGGGTGCGGTGAACATCGAACCCTTCAATGTCGGCAATGACGACTATGGGGTCATCGTGGTTGACACCTCTGGCAGGCAAATCTCCCGCACTGAAAGTAATGTTAGGCAAAGAGGACGAGGGCTCGACCGAAAGTACCTAAAAGCGGGTAGGAGCCGAAGGGGTATGGCTGAAGCCGAAGATCGAGAGAACCGCCTTCTTCCCGCTGAACTTTGACGACGATGGAGCTGCGGGAGCAGATTGTTCAACTTGGGGTAGGACGGCTCTAGCCGTCTTCGAGGGCAGCTCCTCGATCTTCCTGTAGCCGGCGAGGTGGCCGTTTTCGATGTACTCATTGATGAGCGCCCGAAAGGAGCGGCACTCGTGCAGGTGATGGCCGTAGCGTTGGTGGAACCTGCAATACCTGGTTGGGTCCTCATCTGACTTAGGTGGCTGTCGCTCTCCCTGGCTCGGGAGGAAGCCTTTGTCTTGAAGGACTGAGAAAATCTCCTCGATGACGTATATCGGGGTTGTAGTGTGCGGGGGGTCGTCATCAAACTTGCGCTTTCCTTGGGTGAACTTTCGATCCCAGAAGGGTCTTCTTTGTGTGTCCCGCTCCACCTGCGGGGTGCTGTGTTTCTTGCCTTCCGAGGTAGAGGACTCCTTCCCCGCACTGGCCTTCGATGCCTTCGCGTCCTCGATGTGTATGCGCTTCTCGGCTCGAGACCGAGCCTCCATCAGTGTCTTCGGCATATCATTAACAAAGGAGTCATAAAGTTTACCTGGGAGGAGACTATGGACAAAGATCATGGTGGACCTGTCGTCCGTTGTGTCTTTTGTCTCCGCATCCATCTTTGAAAAATGGTCCACGTAGTCGCGCAGGGATTCGCCCGGGCGCTGTTTGATTTGCTAGAGTTTGTGGACTGTTCGGGAAGTAGGCTTCGATGTTCCGAACCGGGTCTGGAATTGGCCAGCGAATTATTCAAAATTCTGGATGGAATTTGGGGTGATCTCGTCGAGCCAATCCAATGCTAACCCTGTGAGGGTGTTGTGAAAAGGGCGGCATTTGTAGGCGTCGGAGACGGGATCTCCGGTCGCCAATGCGTTCTCGAACCGCTTGACATGCTGAGCTGGGTCGGTTAGCCCGTCGTAATTGTTGACTTTCGGAGCTTTGTAGTTATGGGGAACAAGTGCTGCCATTATAGCAGGGGAGAAGATTGTAGATGTCGGCGGCGCCGGCGGGTAGACTTGTAGCCGGATCTCCCCCACCGCATGCGTGCTGACCTCTTCAGGGGGAGGTTCATGATTTGGCGTACCTGTGGGAGGCTGCAGCGCGACCTGAGGGATTGGAGTCTGTGGGGGAGGTGCCGGTGGTTGCTGGAGGAGAGAAGGCAAGTTGGCGAGAAAGGAGTTTACAGTGTGGGAAAGGGTGGCCACCGCCTGCATAAGGGTCTGGAGCTGCTGGTCTCCCGTGATGGGGTCTATTGCGGGAGCGCGTGGCATCGTCGTTTCAGCAGCAAACCTCGTGTCCGAGGGTAGCGCAGTGACTTCAGCGGCAGTTGAAGTTTCTGGAGCGGTTGGATCCATGTTGGATGAGTGTGGTTCGCTCCTGCATGAGGGCACCAAATTGTTGAGGAACAAAAGGAGAGTTAAGGATCTGGATGTGGAAACCCGAGTATCCGGGGAAAAAACCACGGCGCCAATCTCTGGGCGGCTTGAAAGAACGGTTCCACTATATGAGAAAATAAGTTACAAAAGAAAGCATGGAAAGCCGGGAATCCCTCCTTTTTTTGTCTTTCTTCTTTTTTTTTCTCTCCTCCCTTTCCTCCTGTTATAGAGTAGTTTTTATAGCCTGGACTGGTTCGGCTGTTTCAGGAATACAAGCGGTCTTGTCCCTTGGAATTCGTCCGTTTTGGGCTGTTTTGATCCTTGGAGTTATACAGTTGTCATGACCTTTGACCTTTGGGATTCCATAACCGCCTTGTCCTTTGGGATTCCATAACCGCCTTGACCTTTGGGCTGCTGTTCTTGGGGATATTAGAGAATGTCGTTAACAAGTATAATATGTATTAATATATAAAAGATTAGTTGAGTATATTATTATCAAAGTGTTTGTTATTATTAAAATCAATAAGAGTTCAACAGTTTGCTCATATTAGGCTTTAGGATAATTTTATTAAGATTACGCTACATCATACACTCTCCCTGCTCGAACTGTCAATCCATCCTGCTCTACTCCAGCTTCTCAAACCAATAACAACCAACAACAACTAAGCCAACTCACAACAAACGTTGCTAAGTTGTCTCAAAACATCAACCTATTTCTCTAACTACCTCCTACTTTGCTCCAGTAACCAACCACTTTAATTGCCTTGATTACTTTCGAACTTACTTGAGTTGATTCCCTAAACCCTACAACAAAGACTTCGGAGAAAAACCCTCATCTGCTCGTCCTCTTTGGCCACTCAACCTTCATCTTTTAGTCACCCTCCACCACTACCTCAATAGGAGCCAAGCCAAGAGTTACTGTTGACAGTGCCAACAATGAATAGTTGTACTCAGAATCTGAGGGACATCATCAATCAGAGATCTCTTGTCCAGCAAAACCTAGTTCATGATCTCTCTTGCAACCCCAGTTCCCTGGAAGTTCAAGGCATCCAACTTTAGTGTTTATGACTGACAACTCTGATTTAGCAAATCATGTAAGCCATTTGGAGAATTCCCTATACTCCTACAAAGCCATCTTTGATGCCTATAAGTGCAGGCTTTTCAGTTAGCTCCATTCACACCTTGAACTGCAAAAGATTAGTTTGTGGTCAAATGAGTCCCCTTAGAACTATGTCGATAACCCAATGCAGAAATAAGAGACACCATTGATGATTCTTGATGATTAGATTTAGTAATTGTGATGACCTTAGCTATCACATTAAAATTTTTTTAAGTCAGAGGAGAAAGAAAATAAAATTAACAACAGAAGAAAATTAAATAGATCAGATGCTACAACAAGAGTTCGCATTACAATAATATAAAACAGAAATAAACATCCAACTAAAGCAAATAAAGTAGAACCATTAACTATGTACATAAGGAAATAAGTCACTCTCTAAAAAAATAAAGAAATAAATTAATTCTTTTCTTGATTAGTATTCTTCTCATTCTCGTAATCAAGTGTTCTAGTACCTATCACTTTAGTGACAGGAGTCTGTTAAAACAGATTCATAGATTATACACTAACCAAGCCTTTAAATAAAAATATTAAATAATAATAATGATAATAGCATGATAACATGATGTAATAAGAATAATAAATAATTAAATATGTATAACACAAATTTTAATTGAGTATACATGTAAGATAAGAAAATAGCATAACACAATGTGAACAGTAAGTATTAAACAACATGACATAGTTTACATAGTAAGTACAACATCTACATATAAACATAATCAATATAAATATAAATAACGAGAAATTTTTTTTTAATTAATTTTATTTTATTTTTTGGACCAGTGATTTCTCATACTATGCCTCAATTGCTTTTTACATATTGGGAGATCGTCATCTCCATGAATAGCTGTTTGTAGGCATATTATATGAGGACCTCTAGTGGACACGTAATCATAGCAAACACGTATTTACTTTAGGGATCATCACCCCCCATGACAGTCAGAAATTACAATGAATGATATCGCACCAAATATCATATCATATGCTCAAGTTAAGGCAAATGCACAATACTAAAGAAATCACATTTAATTTTTAATTCATTATCGCATTTAAAATCTTATATTATTCATTGAATTGGCAAGTTCATGCACTTGCTCAAATATTAATTAATTTTGTCGAATATAACAGCAAGTTCATACGCTTATTTATTCACGCAAACTTATACACTTACCCTTTTAATGGGTGTCACATTCGAGGAATAATTACCCTAAATTACAATCAAATCTCAAATCTCTTATATAAAATCATTATTAATCATGCTTATAAATAAAATAATTTTAGGTTTACATTTCATGTTCATAGATAAAGAATCATATGTGCAATAATAAGCATTAATCATGTAATCTAATAATTAATTATATTTATTGTAGAAAATCATAGACGCATGTCATAAATCTCCTATTATAGTATTTTTAATCATAATTTTAAGAACTAATAACACATAAGTAATATGAAATGTTCGTATGAGATTCAAACCCAAACTATAGTGAAATTCAAAATTTTTGCAATTCAAACATACTCTTTGAATTCTCAACCTAGTTAATTTTCTAAATTTAAAACAATTGCAAATTCTAATATCATGGAAATGAATTAAATTACAGCTAAAGCATGATATATATATATATATATATATATATATATGTATGTATCAAATGAGTAAGCTATTAATCCTTCGTGCTATAGTAAACATGGTGGCATAAGATGGTTTGCATATTAGAAACATGGAAATTAAATATCAAAGCCATGAATTCAACTTACTGTGAAATTACAAAACAAAAACATATAATTTTGAGTTAGAATAATTTATGGAAATTATTTAACTGTTTAAACTTATTCCCCTAATTACTAATTCTGAGGCCCTATTTGGCGCGGGACCAAAATGTTACTAACTTAAAAGACAGCAACAATAATAATAAATAAAATTTTCTAATCATTCTACATTAATTCTAATATAAAAAAATATTATTTTATTTCACATACTCAATAATTTTACATAAAAATATTAACTTTATTTCACATCCTAAACCAAAATACTAAATTCTAGTATTTTGGCCTAGGATGTGAAATAAAGTTGATATTTTCATTTAAAATTATTGAGGATGTGAAATAAAATAATATTTTTTATATTAAAATTTTTGTAGAATGATTAGAAAAATTTATTTTTTATTATTATTGTTATTTTTTAAATTAATATTATTTTAGTTCTGATTTTAGTCCTCATGCCAAACAGGCCCTGAGGGTATTTTCATAATTTTTTCTAGCTTTAGTTAAGGGGATGGTTATGGGAATTAGCAGATAATTAAATCTATTAGATTTGAATTTTAAATAAATAGATTAAATTAAATTAAATATCAATTTCAGCTATTTTAAATTTTAAATTGCATAATAAGTATTTGATATTCTATATATTTAATTTTAAATAATTAATTTCACATGAATAAAATTAATTCTATTATAATAAAATAAATAAATCAAAAAATTTAAATTAAATTTTTCCAGAATGTTATATTAATGGTCTCTACAAGAGTGGCAAATGTTTTGACTCCAACAAAAGGAAGTCCAAGATGCTGACAAAGCACTAAGAGTGGCAGAAAAAATCCACGGAGAAGACTCTAGGACCGTGTCTTGGATTCCCGAGAAGATGAGGATAATAGAGACATAGAAAAAGAACTTGCTAACATTTCTAAAAAATGCTACACACTTCAAAAGAATTTTCAAGCACCCTTCGAGATCCCCTTTTGAAGCTCCATCAAATTGTCGTAACATACCAGGCATGCAATGCCATCACCACCATTGTTAAAGAGATGTTTGCCACTCTAAATGCAAAAAGCTTCATCTACCCACCTCCTCCAAATCGAACTCCTTTCAATGCATGACAGTCACAATTCTCATTGACAATCAACTTTTCTTTAGTCACAACTTTATCTCTAGTAATGCTAATGGTCAACAGGCATTTCTCTAAGGCAACACTTACAGTAAATAAGTGGTGTCTTACTACCAATAACTACCTATTAAAAACTAGCAATAACGACATAAAGGTAGCCTGCAACAGCCTTTTAAAGGCATAAATACTCATGAAAACAATGGAGCTAGGTTCAATTAGTTCCAACTTTTGGTTCTCCGACTGATTCTTCTCTTTCTCATCGACTGTCGCCCTCACTTTAAGCTTCAACTGCCCTCACTGCAACATTCTCATCCAAGAAGTTTAGCTATTATTCTCTTGTGTGCTATACATTAACATAACACTAGTCATTAGGCCTCCCCTTGAACCATTGGATGATATACTAGATTTCTTCTTCTCCCTTCCATAGTTTCTCCTTTCCTCAAAGGTTTTTCCATATTAACATATGGTCTTCTTACTGATTTACATTATTATTATGATTATCATTAATGTTATTATTATTATTATATTACTTTTACTATTACCATTTTTTTTTTCGCATATCTGTGCAGATGTGGCTTATCCCATTAGAGCCCTTTTCTCTATGATGTTTTCTTATCCTCTGTTAGTTTTTGGCATAATTTCACATTAGTGTGTATAAAAAGACTTTCAAATAGTTTAGCCATTTTTTTCTTCTATTGGTGGGTTGAATTGTCTATGGGGAATAAACTTTATCTAAGTACCACACTCATTATAAACAATATTATAGATGCAATTCACAAATACCCCACCTTGTATAGTATATGGGCTTGGTTTGACCTTTAGTGCTTTTGATCAAGGAAGAATGCTAACTATGTTCATGAAATTTGTCCTCGAAAAATCTAGGAATTTTTTATTATAAATTTTAAGTACAATAAAGAAGCGCAAAAGTATGGAGAACTCCCTTGTATGAAGAAATATCCTTTCAATTCTAAGTGAACTTTTGTTACTATTCAATTCAAAGTGAGGAAATATTTTTTCAGTGAATTGACAAATTAGCAATATCTTGGAATCCAAATATATCTCTACAAAGTTAGGCGTCTTTCAAATTAGGGTTGCTCGAGATACTATTGTAGATGGTGTTTCCTATACTCGAGGTTGCTCCTCATTAAAATGGCCAAACCCTTGTTCAACCCATGTTTGTCCAAACACTGGTTTGCTTTCTCTTTCTAGTTTGGTTAAAACTCGTTTGTGGCCCTTTTTCTTTTGATGTTGTTAGATCTCAGGTTAATCCTTATAGACTCGATCAATATTTTCAAGTATCTTTTTGTCAGACTTCTGCTTCAAAGTTCCAGCATTCAATAAAGTATTCGTAAACTTTTTTTATGATTCAAAGTTCCATAGAGGTTTGGTTCAGACATGTTGACTAGAATGGACAAGAGAAGTTTTTTTTGTAATTATGATTCAGATGGGTTCACAAGGAACAATGCATTTATAATTTCAATACATAGCTACTATAAGACCATTTCACATGATTAAATCTCTTTAAATCTTTCATGTTGGTTTCTAGTGTTTCAATTTGGAATATAAATATTTGTTTGGCAAGAAATTGGCAATTTTTATAGCATTAATATTTAACATTTGCAATCTAATGCTTGGATAAATACTGTTGCTACCCAGCCCAATGTTGTCGATTTTTTTGGTAATTGCGCAGCCTATACCACATCTAAATAGCTATTAGTGGTTGATTTCCTTGAAGGGGAAGCTGAGATAGAACCATGGAAGGAGGAAGAAGTGGGAGAGAGAGAATTTTAGGGAGGTGATAGTTTATATTCGTGTTGATGGAGAGGGAAGGAGTTCTGAGAATTAGCGGCATGCAACGTTTCTAGCCCAGAATGCTGGCATAGAGGAGCCAAGAATCATCCAGAAAACACACAAGAATGTAAGGTGGTTCAGGAATAGCTTCCCCTACATTAGTTAGAGAAAAAAATTTCACTAGTACTTAAGAAGGTTTGGTTAGATGACCAATATAAGAAAAAGAAGAAGAAAGAAGAAAAATATAAGCTTCGTCCTCGATGATTCTCCGATGGGTTCATAGAGGACTTCAATAGGATGCACAATCATCAAGTAACATATATTAGTTGTTATGAATGCTATAAAATACAAAAATGTTCATGACAAGAAATTCATTGAAAATTTCATGTCCTGATGAATTTGCCTCATGTTCTTCATTTACTATCTGCTTTCTTTTACCATCAACGGTCGCTGACATTATCTCAATTATTTGCTTGGTAGCAGTATCATGTGATCACTACGCAAACTGACACCTACAAGAAAAAGGTATGTGCTTGTCCTCAATTCATGCCAGGAAATCTTGGTTTAAAAAACTGAAAGACTGTCATTTTAAATTTGTATATCTATATAAATTAAAGTTATGTTCATGTTGGAGCATGATGTTTGGAGAATAGATCATGATGAACATTGGTTTCTTGAAGGCAATGGCAAAGAGCCTAAATAGCTTTTGATGGTTGAATTCCATGAATAGCATTGTATATCATCAAGTCTGCCAAATAAAGTTTTAGGCCATTTACAGAGTAGCAACATAACAAAAAGAAAACCAAATTGAAACATGCATGCTGAGAATATTATAGTAGATGGTAACAAAGGGAGATTTACATGCACGACAAAAAATTCTTCTGAAATTACTCGTTTCACCTAAATTCTTCGAAAATTACACATTTCGCATTCAAGTCAAAAATTACATCCCTTTCAAGTTTGTCAAAGTAAATTTTGATTATGTTATATGTAATATATCCTTAACTTAGTTTAGCAAGATGTAAATATTTAAATATTACCAAAACACAATTTAAGTACATGAGAAACCTGTTTATGACTTGTGTCACCAGAGTTGGGGTGTGAATAATTAGAATGATCAGAAATCTTTCGCTATTGCCTGAGTAATAGTTTTGTTGTAACATCCTCCCTCAAATTTTCATTTAAATCACTATTTATAACTTGATTTCAAAGAGCATAATAATAATTTTATTCTTAATTGACAGCGGGCATTTTAGCATTTCAATAAAACAAAAAGCGCCTAACACTAACCACCGATTTGACTTCTATCTCAGGGGACGAGATGTTCGACACTGCATCTTATATTCGATTAAGCTTATTTTCGATCTGAATTTTCGATGTTGCCTGTTAAACGAGACACGTATATGCTCAATATTTAAGGTTAGAGTTTCTCATTAACAGTGAATTTGAGTGAATTTGGGTGAAAACGTCTAATATTACATGGAATGAAGTGTTTGAGTGAAACCAATAATTTCGATAAAATTTCATGTCTTTATGTAAATCCCCCGATAACAAAATGCACTAACCCCCTAATCAAAGAAGTATTCAGATATTAGAAATGTGACTATTATCAGAAATTATCAATCTGAATTGGTACATTGCAGCTTAAAAGCACCAAGGAAGCAAACTGGGCCCTAATGCATGAACTGGTCAGGATACTGCTTTTGTCTTCTACTCTCTGAACTACAACAGAAACAAAATCAAAGACTAATTCTTCATTTGCATGATATATGTGTATATATAACAGCACATGAAGGGGGAGATTCCACAATATGATCTTGTTGCAGAAGATCCCACCTCTGTGTATGACAACACAATGTCAATGGTGAATGTGGTTCCTCGCATGTTTGCCTTCAATGTTATCCATCCAAACCAACAAAGCTTGCAGGGCATAGATTACGATTCGCATGATCTAAGCCTCAGGTGACTCGCTTATCATTGTAATGAATGTGGTCAGGTTTCCCGCATCAACTTGGGCTGAAACGGTTCATTGTGCTTTATTTTCTAATTGTAACGTTGACAATCTTCGTAAGATAGTCAAGAGTACTTGGCTAGTGGTGCCTATCAAAATGTCATTGAATTTCAATCTCATTCTCTATTGAGCACCCCACCATCACATTTTCAGTATCTCGGAGTTAAAGAAGATTTTGAATAACTTCCACACAATATGTCAAAAGATAAAAACTCGTATGAGAGATATAGCTTGGTCTTGTCACTAATGTGGAATGCAAGATTATTTGAAAAAATTTGACAGAAAAAAAGAAAAGCGTATAATCGAGCATGGGAAGCTAAAAACGTTAGGAGTTAGGATAAACATGTTCCTGAAAATTTTTTGATGGGCCCACAATATGGCTTAGTAGGTTTGTTACTAAAGACAATTTTTTGAACCAAAAAAGGCCATTTAGGTCAGTTTCAAGCTTTTTCATAGTAAGTTTTACACTATTTTTAGAATTATTTTGAATTTCTAGCAATGCCTTTTGTTTTTTTCCATATAATTTGTCTGAAAGTTGACACTTTAGGAAATATGACAACCTGGTAGATTATTTTTCATAATTTTCTTTGATTTTGTGTTGTTTTCATGTAATTAAACCTCTATATCAAAAGGACTAGGGCAAGGTGGCGTTCTCCTAACTCAGTGGGGAAAACGTTTGCCTGAGAACTAGAGAGCCTCAGGACCGACGTGAGAAATTGTGATATCAATAATTGAAAATAAAAAAAAGGACTAGGGTGAGATCAAAGTGGATAATAAGCTATAATAAACAAACATAATCACTACATATCGGATAATACTCATCAAAATCCTGATTTCAAACATAAACAAGCAATTTGGTGAAGGTTCTGTTGTTTGGTAGCATCGATCATTCATCTCATTTGTTTCCATATATATATATATATATATAT
>JAEMOT010002226.1:197364-249481 GCA_019297695.1 Apostasia ramifera
TATATATATATATATATATATATATAATTCAACTCAGTATTTCATTCAATTCCATGTGCCTTCTATTTCTCTCCCTCTTGCTTTCACTGTCTTTTTTTTTTTTAAAGTTGGTCAAAGCCTTTAGATTAAACTAAGAGTTGGTATAAAAGTACATCAAGTCTCATTCCTCTTTAGATTAAACTACGAGTAAGTATAACAGTACATCAAGTCACATTCCTATTAAAAATATTGCAAAAATCTATAGGAATGAGCATATTTTTTTCCCAATAAAAATCTCCTAAAGTCGCAATGTGTGTCAAATAATCAACTGTACTATTTGCATTCCATTGTATGCGCGAGAGTTTGCAAAATCGAAATAAAGAAATAATCTCTATCATATACTTCAACAAGTCTTCGTTATTACATTTGCTAACCTGAGGTATTCGGTGGTGAGGTTTTGTCATTCTTTGTTAGATAAATTGGAGGATCTCAATGGAGTCAACTTCTAGCCAAACTCCAATTTGCTGCTTTGCTATGGTTGCTACTTCGGCACTCAACGCTTCTAGTGTTTTCTACTACTTCCGTTGTAGGTATAACACAAGTAATGAGTCATCTCTCTCATCTGCTTTAATAAACGCAGTTGTGTGATCTCTGACGACGAAGCTCGCAGTAGACTCTGTGTCTTTGGTGTGTATTTTTGAGACTGGTTTTGATCCTTAACGGGATACAAATCACAGCTTTCTGTTTGAAAAATTTGATCAAAATCTTAAGAGAATCCCGTGACAATCTCCAAAGTGTTCATCCTTTACAAATATTACTCTTTTTAGGAGCCAAAACACAATTACAACCACTTGAAACAGCATGAGGAAATCTTTCTAACTGAGGAAAAAGAACAAGAAGAAGGATGAAGGAGGAGGATGGAGAATGAGCTAGAACCAGAGGGAGCTTCTAGACCTCTTGCTACAACTGTGATCATGGTGAATTTGACCCACCTCTGGAACCATTGACACATTTTCCCTCCGCCGGCTCCGGCTTCCCTCTACAGAACCCATCGCCGGAAGCAACACCTCGCCCTGCGACAGAGCGGCGGCCGCCGCAGCGGCGTTCACATTTAGCGGGGAGAACAGCGGCACACAGATCGGCAAATGATGCCCTGCCACTCCCCATGACGTGCCGCTTAATTCCGGGCCCGTCGCCTCCGGCGGCGGCGGTCCTGGCTCCGGCAGATCATCATCTGCCAAGAAGTCATCGACTCGCCACCCGGGCAGCATCTTCGTCAGGTAGTCCGATATGCTGCTTCCGGCGTGTTCGCTGTCTCCCGCCGGAAGGAACCCATCCACTCCGTCTCCGACCTCGACCGCCGCAGCCTTTGGTGACGGCGAAGAGATCGCCGTGGAGGAGATTCTGATTCCGGTGAGGAGGAATCTCCTGTGTTTGCCCGTTTGGGTGTTAGCTCCATGGATTGGCACGTCGCAGTCCGTGCACAGTATGGCTCTGTCCTCCATACAGAAAATGAATCCTCTGTTCTCCTGCACCGGTCGTCCTTTTCCATGATCAGTATAATCAGCTCTAATTACTTGATCGAGAAGAGAGAAAAAAACGGACCTTGCAGTTGTCGCAAAGGGGTAGGGGTTGCGGGGAGGGGTGGAAGAGAGAGACACGGGGGTGTTTTCCGGCGAGCTTATTGGCGGAGTGAATGTCACTATCGCAGCGGGCGCAGAGCGCCGCCTCGTCGGCGCAGCAGAGCACGGCGGCCGGCTCGATGCCACAGACGTCGCACTGTATCTTCATCTTGGGTCTCCTTCGTCTTCTTCTTCTTCTTCCCTTCGATCTCCCTTCTATGTTGCTTCGCTTTTCCTCCTTCCCCGATCGCCGGAGATTTGGGATGGCGTTGTGAAGATCATGGAGGAATTGACGACGAGTTGATTGCTTTTTTATTTTGAAATATGACAAGAGAATCATTTTACCATTTATAATTTAATTTTTATAAAAACAATAATATGTAATTAATATTTATTTTTTTTTTGACATATAAATAAATATCACTTTAAATAACTCAAAATCTATGTAAATTAATATGCATTTATAAATATAATTTTTATAAAATTTCAGTATAATATATATAACATTTTATTTTTGATAATAAAATATATAAATTTTTTAATTAAATTATTTTTCATATAAAACTCGCTTAGAAGCTTCAAGAGATAAAAAAAAATAAATTTGATGTGTAATTAAGGGCTTGTTAAACTTAGAATTACGGATCAAATGATAAAAAATATAATTATATAAAATTAACTATATCTTGAATACTATATAACATTTAATTTTTAAATTTATTTTATTTTACTAATTATTTATATCTTAAGATAAAAACTAATTTTTTTTAAATATCTCATAAAAATTATTTTTATAATTACACATAAACAGTATTTATTTGCGTCTAAAATATTAGAGTAGAAGTGCGCGTAATATAATTTGAGATAAATTTCTTATATATGCACAATTTTTAATTTTAAAAATTATTTATATGTCAAAAATTTAAATATTATCTATATATATATATATATCATATTTTTCACAAATTTTAAATTATAAAATGACCTATATTTAAATAAGAGTTAAATATTTGTAGAGGTTCATCAATTCTGTTTTTTTTATAATTAAGTCCTTTTGTAATATTCTTTATTTAACAACTACTAAATTTTCATTTTCACGCGAAACCTTGTGAATATTTAAGTATAAGAGGTATCCAAATTCAAGAACTTGAAAGTAATTTACAATTTAATCTATTACATATAGTATAATTTACTTAATATAAATTTTTGGGCAAATTACACCCAGGTCCCTGAGTTTAACGTTTAATATCACGTAGGTCCACGTTTTTAAAATTATAACATCGAAGTCCCTGAGTTTTAATAAATATCAAATGGGTCTTTTTTCCATTTTTTTATTATTAACATTTTTAAAATTACCATTTTACCACTTTCCCTCTCTCGCTCCTCGCGATCCTGCGCCACGCACCGCGCTGCCGCCGGACCCACCTGCTACCGCGCGCGTGCGTAGGATCGCGAGGATAGAGAGAGGGGCTGGGTAAAATGATAATTTTAAAAAATATTAATAATAAAAAATAGAAAAAAGACTCATTTGATAATTTATTAAAAATCAGGGACCCAGTGTTTAATTTAATAAATATAGACCTACGTGATATTAAACATTAAACTCAAAAACTTGAGTGCAATTTGTCCTAAATTTTTAATATAATAACAATTATTGGAAATTGAATTCAAATTTCTCCCAATATTGTTCATGTCAAACTCAAATCTAAGAGTTTATTCCACAACAACTTAAAAATATTAATAAGTATAAATTGCTTAAATTTAAATTTTTTTTTAAAATTTTAAAGCAGTTTAAATATTAAGCTATTTTTCAATCACCTTACATTTTAACGAGCTTAAAAGTACTTTAAATCTAAGCAGCTAAAATTTAAGTTTAAGTTATCAACAAACAGATCCAAAGAGTTTGATTAAAAGAGCGTTTGATGCACACAAATCTAAACCGACTACTACTTCTACTTGATTTTCGCTCGACTCCAATGTGACTTGCAGATCGTTGGAAGCCGATCATTGCGTGACAGCCAATCGGAGGGAGTTGCTAGTTAAGGCTGTTAATTTCGTTTGAAAATCGAATATCGCTCAAAAGTTGAATCGAATCGAGGACAATTCGATCTAAATAAGCTGACTAATGAACTATTTTTTTGGCTAAAAAATTTTAGCAATCCAATCTTGAGCCGGCATAGGATCCGATCGAGATAGTTCGAAAAAAAATAAAAAAAATTACACATATATATTTATATGTGTAACAAGACTTAATTTAAAACAGACTGCATTAAATTTTCATTACAATTTTCTTTATAATCATTTAAATCATATTTATTGTAATTTATTTTTTTATTAGATCAAAGCGAATAGCCATAGTTTAACCTGATTGAACGAATAAATATATTTATATATAATATTTAGATAAAAGATCGAAAATTAATCGAAAGTCGGATCGATTTTGGCTCGGATCGAACTTGAATCGATAACAAATGAGCCAGACCCAGCTCAAATCGAGATCGAATCGAACTCTCCTTATTCATTCTTTGAATCAAATCGAGATCAAATCAAAAAAATTTAATTCAACCTTAAGCTAAGATCGAATTGTTCTAGCTCAGTTCTTCGTCGCTCCGCGATCAATAGCCACCTGAATGTCTTCTGGCAGAGTGATCCATTAATGAATACTTTAATGCCCTGTTTGGCGCGAGGACCAAAACAGAACCAAAATAGTACTAGTTTAAAAAAATAATAATAATAATAAATAAATTATTTTAATTATTCTACACAAATTTTAATATAAAAAATATTATTTTACTTTACATACTCAATAATTTTTAATAAAAATATAAATTTTATTTCACATTTTAGATCAAAATACTCGATTTGAATTTTTTGATCTAGAATGTGAAATAAAATTGATATTTTTATTAAAAATTATTGAGTATGTAAAGTAAAATAATATTTTTTATATTAAAATTTGTGTAGAATAATTAAAATAATTTATTTATTATTATTATTTTTTTTTTAAACTAGTACTATTTTGGTCCTATTTTGGTCCTATCTTGGTCCTGTTTTGGTCCTCATGCCAAACAGGGCCGTTAACAGCAGAAAAATTAATTAATTTGTTTTCATTCACAGATTTCAAGATAAATAAATATAAAAAAAATTGTTAGTCTTTTAATTGTAATGGAAAAAAAAAGAAAAAAATGGAAATTCCCATAAGTGGAGATCTTGATGATGGGCTTTTTTTCGATAATTCAGACGAGTACAATAAACTCAAAAGAAAATAGGACTAAACTGAGAGTCTATTTTACATATGAGTATTTTTTCTCTAATAATAACTTAAATAAAATACAGAACTTTCTTAATCTACACTTTCTAAGTCTCTATATGAAGTGCGTATCAAACTAAAGTGTGTACTACTCTATTACCCTCCTGTCGAATGTGAATAATAACACCGTTACTCAATAACTTCATGCATTCATTTATCAGGCTAAGATTTTCTCCAGTGTCTTGAATTAGCTTAATAATTTTCAAGGAGTCACCCTCTATCCAAATATTACTTGCTTTGATCTTCTCAGCTAAGACAAATATTTGCTCAACAGCTAAACATTCTACGAGTGTTGGCTCAAGAGACTTATGAATGTTATTTAAAAGACATACAATTACTTCTCCCGTAGAGGTCATAGCAACCACCTCAACTCCCAACTTTCCTCTTTTATCACTATTGTATTAATATTTAGTTTAATGATTGGATGTTTAGGGGGAGTCCACCCCTTTTGAAGCATAGTTGTGGTGGTGTTATCCGATTCCCGTACTGCTTCCATCTCTATGAGTGCTGATGATGGGCTTAACCAATACTTTGTATTCTTTATCTAATTCAAGTGTATTATATAATATAAGAATTTAATGTAAATATAGTAAAATAATACGGGTAAATTGCTTCCAAGCCACTGAGATCTCAAAAGTATTACAAATTAATTCTAATATTTTAAAATCTCAATTTGGGTTACTAAAATTATAAAAATACGGTCATTTGGTTCTAATTAAAATATAATTATTAATTTATTATTATTATTTTGTAAATTTTTTTGAAATATTAATCTTAATATTTTTTATTTTTAAATTTGTGGAGAGAAGAAAGAAGGAGATGACAAAAATTAAATTCCAAATTTTTATTAAATTTCTTTTTTTTTTAAAAAATATTGAGATATAATAGACTTTTAAAATATTTGAATAATTTAAACTAGTATAAAATATTCAATTTAATGTTTTATAGCAGGAAAAATGAGATTCTAAAAGAGGGCTAAAAATTATAATATTTTTATAATTTTAGAGTATAAAATTAAAAGTTTTTATGAAGTGAGAC
This sequence comes from Apostasia ramifera, assembly GCA_019297695.1. Lineage (NCBI taxonomy): Eukaryota > Viridiplantae > Streptophyta > Magnoliopsida > Asparagales > Orchidaceae > Apostasia > Apostasia ramifera. Next base: position 203,311 of record JAEMOT010002226.1, read on the forward strand.
CAATTTGTAACTCTCTCCCAACCTCAGGGTCCAAAATGCAATTTAGCAAATGTAGTGGGTCCCCTGCGCAGAGCCGTTGACCCGCGTTTTAATCGCATCATACTTTGGATTTTATAAATTAATATTTGAATATATTTTATATTTTTTTTAAATAAAATTATATTCAAATATAATTTAATTATAAATTTATATTCAATCCACGTAAAATAAATATAATATTTAAATACAATTTTAAGTCTAAATTTAAAGCTGTTGAATCATATTAAAATATAATTTTAATGTTATATATATAATTATAATTATCAAAATTATATTTAAACATATATTCAACCGTAATTATCTAATTTATTTTAAAAATAATTTTAGATATAAATATTAAAAAATTAATATATAACAACCGTTGAATATCTTATTTTATAAACAACTTATGTTGTACGTATCCTGCGTAACCACCATTGTAATTCGGATTAAATGAACTTTGACAAAATCTTAATTACAATTTATTTTAAAATAAATACTGATTGAAAAATAAAATAAAAATTTGGTGGGGTCCACCATTAGTGTGTAAAAAGGTTAATTTGTCGCGTTGTGCTTTTATATTGGAGTCGGTAGTTAAAAAATAAGAAATAATTACATCCAGGTTCTTAAATTTAAGACTTATTATCATACAAATTCATATTTTAAAATTACAACATCGGAGTCCTTAGTTTTTTTAGAAATTATCATAGTGGTCTTTTTTTTTGATTTTTTTATTATTAAAAAAAATTAAAATAACTATTGTATCCTTATGGCTCTCTCTCTTTATCGGATCCGGCGGCAGCCCCACCTCGGGCATCCGTGCGCAGTCGCCGCGCCACCCCGTGCGGCCGCCGGATCGGGAGGAGAGAGAGAGGGGATCTCCTCCCGATCCGGCGGCCTTGCCACCCTGCGTGACCTCCGGCGGCTTCGCGCGGCTGTGCGCAGTCGCCACCCGACCGTGCGACGTCACGCGGCTGCCGGATGGGAAGGAGAGAGAGGGGGGAGTCTCTCTCCTCCCGATCCTGCGGCCGTGCGACCCAGCGCGGCCGCCGGCTGTGTCGCGTGTCCAGGCGACGATTGCACACGGTCGTGCGGGGTGGCTTCCTGATCGGGTGGAGACAGAGAGGTGAGGATATAATGATAATTTTAAATTTTTTTAATAATAAAAAAATAAAAAAAACACATATGATAATTTTTTAAAAACTAAGAATTTCGATGTTATAATTTTAAAAATATAAATTTGTGTGATAATAAGCTTTAAACTCAGGAACGTGAGTGTAATTATCTCACAAAATAATTATATTATCTTTGAGCTCTTGCACGTGGCTCAATACAATATTGCAACTCAAGTTAATTATACTTTAAAGCTAAGTTTTTACAATATTATATAAATATATTTATATAATATTTATAAATCCAACTCACCGAAAACATATAATATAAATATATATAATATGTGTATATAAATTTACGTATGATGTCGAGTTTGATAAAATTGCTTGACAGATCAGATTCAACTCGAACATAAATCTATTTGATCCCAACAGTTTAATTCGAATTTAATTAAATTAATAAATGAATTAAATCAAATTTAAAATTTTCAAGTTAAATGCATCAATGAATTATATATTATCACTCTGAATATGATGATATAAAATTCTTTAATTTAAAAAATATGTAAAATTTAAAAATATATAGAATGTAAAATAAATTAATGTTATATTTAAATTTTTTAAAAAAAGTAAATATATTTAATTTAAATATTAAGAGTTTTGTATAATGTGGATTATCTAATTGAATTTAATAGATTTGAATACTTATTTGTTTAATACAATTATATAAACAAAAGTTTTTTTACATATAAACTCAAACACTTAAAATAACGACGTGAAAATTAAAAATATATGAGGTTGAAAATAAAAAATTTATTGTCGTAATATTATATCTAAGGGCGATTTCATCTCAATTTCTTTGGTTGGTAAAATAATTGTGTGATACGAGTTTCTCATGCTCAAATTTAGTTTCGCGTAGTTCTTTTAATTGATTATGTGAAAATTGACTATTAAATTATTATTTGTAAAAATAAAAAATATATATTTTAAGTATTGAAAATTATACTTGGTCGCTAAGATATAGAAGAGAAAGAAAAATTAGAAATATAATCATAATTTAGAAATATTTAAATATATTTTAATGCTTATTCATGCAAATTTTTATCTTTTTTATTTTTTTGATTCTAACACTTTTTAATTTTTTTAAATAAACTCAACGAACAAACTTAACAAATTTTATAAAAAAAATTCACGTCAAATAATTTTTTAGTATAAAAGACCTAGGTGACATATTTTTATTATTACAGACCTATGTAAAATGAAGGATCTACCTCAAGGGCTCAAAATAATTACTCTTGTATTTTGTTATATGATATATAATAAAAATATTATTGTAGTTTTAGTGGTCCTAAAGTGAATGAGCATATATATATATATATATATATATGAAAAAAATTAGATAAAAAATAAATATGAGAATATGCTCAGACAAATTGATTTAAATAATTTTGAAGTATATGTCATAAAACTTATAAAAATTTTAATAATAAAAATTGAGTTATTGAATATTTTTCATATAAAAAAAAGATGATGACTAAAATAGATATAATAAAAAATTATAATGAAAAAATTTACATACTTAAAATTGAATGGGAAGCTATTATTTAATACAGTTAATAAAAATAAATGATTTAATTAATATAATAAAAACTAGATTATTATTGTATTCATATATTTTTATCTTAGAACTTGTTTCGTGATAAAATTTAAACCTAATGAACTATAATTTAGTCATATTTTATTACATGATGTATACATTTCTAATATTTAACTCCTTCTCGAGCATTATTTTATAATAAAATTTTTATAAGTTGTCTTATTCAATTTTTTTTTTTTGCTTTAGGTTTTTTCACGTGAATATGTATTTTCTTAATATTTTAAATTTTCATGTGATTTTTTATCTGGATGTTTGAATAGATTCAGTTCAGCAAGTCATTGGATAATTCAAAAAAAAAAAAAGATGCCACAATACAAAGGAATGAGTGAATTTTCTAAAAACAAATAATGAAATTATTTATTATTTTTGTAATAATGCAATTTTTTTGGAAAGCAGTAATAATGACTTTTTAAGTTTGCATCCAAATAAAAAGAAAAAATAATATTTTTTTTGATGAAAAAATATTGCCTTTTTAAGACATGTTAAAAGTATTAATAAGGATTAAAAAAAAATGTATTTTAAAATAGGAGTTTTTACATACAGGACATAAAATTTACACGAAATTATGCATTTCACCATCAATTCGTAAATATTACCACTATCACACCATATTCATTTAAATTTTACGCATTTCACATATTTCATATATTTTATAATATTATATGTAAATTAAAATGCATAAATTCATTAATATTTAAATTCTAATATATATTTTTATTTTGTACTGTAAACACATCAATTTTTTTACTTCAATTAAAAATTATAGTCATGTGAATTTAAATTTAGCACAATAATTGGAAATTTTAAATAGGATAAATAAATTAAAATACATAAATTCATAAATATTTAAATTATTATTTATATAAATTAATTTATTTATAGTATTGAATTAATATATTAATAATATAGTTAAGATCAAGGCCAATTTAGAAATGTGAAGTTCACCATCAAAGAATATGGTGTGAAATATGTGAAAATACGTAAAATTTAAATAAATATGGTGTGATAGTGATAATATTTATGAATTAATGGTGAAATACGTAATTTCGTGTAAATTTCATGTCATGTATGTAAAAACCCCTTTAAGATATTGTTGGTTCTTTCAAAAGTTAAATGGGCTTCAATAAAAAAAATGTATGCATTAGATTTTGGGCCAGCCCATAAGCCCAGCCTGTTGAAGGCCATTGTGGGCCTGGATTTGGAATAGCTTTTTTTTTGAAAACCTCCCCATTCTCTCTCTTCCCTCAGATCTCAGCGTTCGACCCTCTCTCGATCTCTCTCTCGCCTCGACCGCTGCTCTCTCTCCGACCGCTGCTCCGCTTGTGGCTCTCCCTGTCTGAGCTCCGACCAAACGAATCACAATCACCTGCTTCTCCGCTTCCCGACGCCGCCGCCGCCGCCACCGACTTGCTGGGGCAGCAGCAGCAGCAGGAGAAGTAGCCGACGTCGCGGCCTGCGGTTGAGAATGGATGCTATTAGGAAGCAGGCCACGAGGCTTAGAGAGCAGGTCGCCAAGCAGCAGCAGGTTTCGGTCCCTCTTGCTTGGCCATCTTTTATTGCTCTTCGCATTAGGGTTTGTTTGAGATATCTAGAAAATGGCCTTTTTGCTTGCGATTCTACTCTTGCCCCGTGAGAAGTGTTGGTTCGATTCGTATTTCTTGTTTCTAGAAGCATGGAGCGCCATGCTGGACAGAAGCTGATCGCATATTGTAGTGACATTGATGGAATCTGTTACGGCCAAAACCCATTTCTTCATTGCTCGGCCCTTCCCATTCAGTTTTTGGTAGGCCGAAGTAGCAAACTTGTCCCTGTCCCATAACAGCATACCGGCATCATGAGACAATAATGAAAATGAATCCAAGAAGTCTTTACTAGCATTGAGATAATCCAAGAAGTTCAAGGCTCCCCCTTTAGTCTCAGCCGTCCACGTGGCACTTTGGCTGGTCAGCTCTACCTTAGTAAGGCCAAGCTTGCAGTTCAAGCCACTCGGATCCAGGGCTGCCTCCCTCAAGCTCGGGCACACGCCCGATAAAGCCATACCATTCAAGAGGCAGCAACCTTGGGCGCCCGAGGAACCTAGTACCCTCAATTCCTGGGCATTAGCCCACTGTTTTAGAGATGCCAGGCAGCTACCCTTCCCTATCCCTAGCACTGGGAATGCCCCAACACCTATTTCATGTAGGACTTATTCAAGCACGTGTATTGATCTTCCTGCCTCTCTGCACACTTAACCTACTCTGAGGCTGCCTAATTCACGTCATCACCATTATAGAACGCGCGACACGATCTATTACAACATGCACGACGTAGGCCTACATGTGGGGCTAAAGGGTATGACATTTTTATTTTTCTACTTCAGGCTGTCCTTAAGCAATTTTATGGAAGCTCTGATGGTGTTGTTACTGATGAATTTGAGCTTCAGCAGCATCAAAAGTTAGAAAAACTTTTCAATTCCACACGTGCTGCAAAGGTCAGCAATCTAATTGGTCGTAACTGATGTGTCATTGAATTTTTTATGAAGTCTGACCATTTTATTTCAGCATTTCCAACGTGATTTAGTTCGTGGTGTAGAAGGATATATTGTTACTGGATCCAAGCAGGTTGAAATAGGTATCTTATACAATGTCTGCTGTTCCTTGTTGATATCCTGTGATTACTTATACTAAAAGGCATGCTGTATAGGTACAAAGCTATCGGAAGATTGTCGAAAGTATGGTGTTGATAACACTTGCACTAGTGGAAATACATTGTCAAATGCTGCATTGTCTTATGCAAGAGCCCGCTCTCAAATTGAAAAGGAACGTGGAAACTTATTAAAAGCATTTGGTACCCAGGTTTGATTGTTCATCCTTTTTACTTGCACTTTAAAATTTTACCTGGCTTGGTTCTTACAATGTGCCATAAATTGCAAAATTTTTTAGAGTTGATTATTTTGTAATTTATAATTATGTATTATCATTTTGGCTCTTCTTTTCCATGACTAAAATAGGCGAAAGCTTGATGTTATTTTGTTATTGGTTAATTACTGTTGATCCTAGGTACAACCCCAGGGGAGGGAGGTGGCTAATTGGGTGCAAAATGAAAAATTTGTTTCAATAAAACAACTATGCAAGTATAAAGTATAGCATAAAAAGTAAAGAGATGCAATGGTTTTTAGGTGGTTTGGTACTAATGCCTACTCCAACCCCTAGGGCTCCTTGCCTCTAGGGCTACACTAACTAATTCCTTCTTCGCACACGCAGGCGGTGAAGCCTTTACAATCACTCTTTTACAGATAAATGCAGAGATGCCTCTACAATCTTTTTTTTACGGATGAGGGCAAAAATGTGTATGCAACATGTTCTCTCTGTCTGTAAACACCTTGATCTCTCCTTAAGGTAAATTAGTATCCTAACAACAATCCTATAAGATTAGGATTGGCTCACTGTTGACCTTGGTAAAAGAAAGAAAGGAAAAATACAAGAATTGTCTTACAAAGCCACTGTACAAATGTGGAGTTTATGAGTATAAGTAGTGAAATCTTGGCTCTACCACTTCCTTTCGCGCAATAGATTGTTTCATTGTTTGAAATTCAAAGTCCCCTAGGAGGTTCAATTACTTTGGTGAGTTGTTTGAATTTTGTGATTTTTTGAAGGGGTAATTTTATTCGAGTCCCTGGGACAGAACGCAGATTCCATACAAATTCACAAAAACTAAAATGTGCTATCTTGGTCCTTCTCACACAAACTTTATTCAATGTAGGTCCTTGTTAATAAATTCTGTTATGCTTGACTGTTAAGTTATATTTTAAAAAATTAAAATTATATATTTAAGTATTGTAAATATGTTTAGTTATTTCAAATTGCTATTTTAATTTCAACTTTTATTTTTTCTCTACATTCTAATCTATAATAGTAATTTTTAATATTTAAAAATTTTTAAATAATAACTTAACAAAATCTGTTAAAATAAACTCATGTGAAAAATATTTTAGGCAGGAGGGACTTGCAAATGTAAATCATTAAGAGAGATTAAAGATTGATTTTGGCTGATGAGTTATAGACTAATGATGTCTTCATATTTTTTATTAGATAGTTGGAAGATCTAGAAACAAATCTCCCTTTGTGGAATTTCCAACAACTATAATTCTTAATTTTGGATAATAGTAGGGACTGTTCACTTGGGTAACTAGACTTTCCACCTAGTTCAAAAATTAGCTATTGAGGATGCCATATATAGGTTGAATTGTCCGCCTACAAGACTTGTGCTATTCGCCTATAAGACCATTGTACATTTCATATATTAATTGGAGAGTCCACTTTAAAAGCCGGACACTGTACGACACTTAGTTGTAGCCAACAAGCTGGATTGTTCGCATGTGCAGACACATTTCCAGAGTGTTTACGTAACCATTCGGTTTTGCTCAAATTCAAAACCATTTGGAATTGACTTTTAAGCTTTATTTTATTAATTAATACTAATCAGTTTATATTAATCAAGTTTCAAGTGATATTGACTTTTCATTGAAAATACTCATCATTTAAATTAATTTTCAGATTTAATACTTATTGTATTGTCTCATATCACTTATGAGACAAGTTATCTATTACTTTATCCTTACATAAATATTCTAGTAAATCCTACTCCTAACAAGTCATTTTCTATCTAGTCTTTGCCTCTTTCTTGGAGTTTTGGCCTTTGCTCTCCCTTCATGATTTCTCCAAGGCTCATTATACCCTTCATTTGAACTCATCATTGAATAATTTCAGCTTTTCATCCTTTACCAAGTCAACTCACGTAATCAAGCTTGCATTCTACTAATGTTGTAAAACCTATCTAGTGCACAAACTAGTGATGTGGGATGAATTGTACTAATACTGAAAGTAATGTTGGACATTGCTCTGATTACAAAACTAATGAGCAACAATGGTAGTAGAGGGGTGGCTAGGGTATGAAGGAGAAAAGATGAGAGGGACTTAGAACAATGATAAGTAGGGATTCGAGAATTTTCATAAGGTTTCCCTATTCTTCCCTTCTGGGATATTGATGCCTTTCGAAATCCCTAAGTCAACTTATTTCAAGGTTAATTGCGCACAAAACAAATTTTATTAATCAAACGCTGCTTTTCTTTCAAAATGTTCTAATACAAGCCCTATATAGAGTTGCTAATCGTATTCCAAAATAAAGATAAATATGCGAGACTAAATAACTCACAATTAAAAATAAATAAATAAATAGAAGGATTTGATTAATTCAAAATCATAATAAACTCCCTAAATAATAAAATAAAATTAATTGAAATAATTTGCTTCAATCTTATCAATCCATGGTATCTTGGATTGTAATCGGATTTGGACCGCCTATCATTTTGAAGTTCCTATCAACTAGAGCACAATGTTAGATGTGACTATTTATCGTCAAACATAAGACCCATGTAGGGTCTTAGGACTAACAATCTCCCCCTTTGATGATGAGAAATAAAAAAAGACTAAAGAGGGTAGAGGTGCCTAATACTTCCCTTCACTGTATGCATGCATATAAACCAAGAAGAAATAAGCAAAACTATGTGCATGCGATGTCATTGAAATATGGACGGGTTAATTAAAGGAACATGTTAGTATAACCTTCTCACTCAATAGTATAACCCTCTCACACAATACTAGGGATATATTAAAATATTTGTATGAAAAGAATATACATTTTATATCAAGGTTTGTAAGATTTCTATTAAACATGTGTAATCAACCATTTCACTATTTTAATTGCCGTATGTTGAGACTAAGTATTAATTTAATATGCATGAGGTTATGAAACATCAATCGATATAGTAAAGGATATTGACAATCAACGTTGCTTTACACATAGGTTTATTTAAAAGTTGAAAGCTTATTGTGAAAACATATTTAATTCAATCATCATATATGGTTTATCCATAATAAAGTTTAATCACATGTATGGTTCAACTTACATTATATTACAAAGTTGTCAACACAAATAACCGAAGAAGTTTATAGAGAGTGCGGAAAAGCTATTTAGGTTATTAGCATTATTTGGAATGTGTTGTATTTGGTAAGAATTTGATTGCATTTCTTTTTATTCTAGACATGAATACCCTAATTAGGGGATTCTTTTTTATTGAAGGGTCTAATTATGCGGTTCTCTGTTTATGGGAATACTTAATTATGGGATTCAATATTTAGAGGTGCTGCCTGATTAGGCACCATCAGCTTTGGGAGAAAATTTCTCTTTTTTTTTTATTGCATGCTAGTATTCTACTTGTGCAGTAACTGCCCTAATTTTTTTAATTTAAAAATATAAACAAAAACATTAAAAATTTTAAAATTAAAGATGCTAAATGATATTTAATTATTTATGTTTAAAATTTTAAAATTTGTATTTATATAAATATTTTATGATAATAATATGAGGATATTAAAATATTAATAGGCAATTAATTACAATAAATGAATTTATATAAATAAATGTTACTATATATAACAATAATAGATATTAAATATATAAGACAAATGATTTTAATTAACTTGATTTAACTTAAAATGGATTTGGATTAAAAACGGTTAACCAACTTGAACTAAGCTCAATTTGCAATAAAAAAATTCAATTTATGGTTAGAACTCAATCAAAGAAAATCCACTGTTTTTTCTTATAGAATGCAAAATCCAAAGATTTTGATCTTTAAATTTGAATATGAACTTCAGGAGTTAGGGATATTTGAAAAAATATGAAAGAAAAAGAACGAAATAAAAGTTACTTTTTTAAGTTTAGTGTGAGGATATTTTGGCAAGCGAAAAGCTCATAATTAAAAAACAAAGTTAAAGAGGAGGGTAAAAAAATTAAGGAATTGGATGTTATTTAATAAAATGGGCATGGTATTTTATAAAGTTTCAAAATTTAGCAGCTTGATTTTGAAACTTCGTTTTTTGTAATTTTTTATGAGACACTTTTATTTGTTAATTTCATTTACCTTAAAACTTTTATTTAGCTTTTATATTTTATAAATAAAGAATAGAAAAATTATATGCATCATTTATCATAATACATATTTTCTTTTATATAGAAATTTACAAAAAAAAATTACACATTTAATACTAAAGTATAGATTGTTCAAAATTTTGTTTAACCAGCAAATTAATTTCTTGACAATTATATTTTTTCTTGCATTTTCATGATTTTATAGATAATGATTTGAAAGTAAAAATAATTTTTGGATATTTTTAAAAGTATTCTATCGTTTGAATACATTATTAGAATGTTTTAATAATCATTTACCAAGGTTGAATTATATAAAATTTTAGTGATTAGATGGTATCATTTAAATATTTTGAATTATTTTGCCTTAAATATTTTGGAATTTCTGGAATCATTATTTCGTATGAGTGAATTTTGTTTGAAACTTGAAACTCATTTTTTACTTGATTCAAAATTTACTTAACTTTTTTTATTTCAAAATTATTATACTCAAAATAAAATCTAGTTTTCAATTTATAATCCATGATGTACGATTTTTTTTATAATTCCAGTTGTTTCGATTTATAATCCTAATTATTTTGAACTTTTTTTGGAATAGGTATTTCCAAACTTTATTGATATTTCTATTTAGGCTAATGATGATGCAAGTAGTTAAATTTCAATACAGTTTTCTAGATGAAAATTGGAGGATTTTTAATCTTGAAGAAATATGTATTTTCTTATTATTCCCTTTTTAATTCTTTTATTCTATTTATTATTCTCTGTAATCTAATAGCGGTCGTGTTTACTATTAAAAAAAATGTGTTAAGTGTACCCTTACAACTATTCCTAATGTAATCATTTTTAATTTTTCCGATTGGTACAATACATCCATTTCAACACTCATTTTTTTATTTGGGTATTTTTTCAGATTATGCAATAAAATATGCCTATCTGTGTTAAAATTTTCCTTTTATGTGGGCTAGTCTTTTGTTACATAAATACTCGATGATAAGTCTTTGACCTTAGTTTATATTTTCTGATAATGGTTTTTATTTTGGAAGAGATCATTAATTGTTGAAGTATCATTCCCTCTGCCTTTGTTATAATTTGTGGAGCCTTTTGAAACTTCAGAAAATTTATTTATATATAGTTTTTGCTCCATACTTCTCAAGTTGAACCTGCTAATTTATGCTTTTATTAATATTATTTATTGATTTTCTTATTTTTCTCAAGAATTTGATTCATATGCTTTTATGTAATGCGGTTCTTTAGGTTGCGGAGCCTTTAAGAGCAATGGTAATGGGTGCTCCATTGGAGGATGCTCGACATCTTGCTCAACGCTATGACAAAATGCGCCAAGAAGCTGAGGCTCAGGTACTATTTACTTAAATAGCCCAAATTGATTTTGCAAATATTATTTTGGGTCTCTGAGTGGTGCACCTTAATATATTTTGCAAGACTAATGCTGTCAGAGGATGTGAGTTTCTTGATGATAAGGTCTAGTGTGTGCTTGCTATATGAAAGCACTCTTTTTTTTTTTGAGGATTGTAAGTTTTTTTGGTATTACCTGTATAATCTATCATATGATTGTTTATTGTTAAGGTTCCACCATAGCTTTGCACAAGAATATGTTTCTATGGTACAACATTACGAGTCCTCCAGTTCTTAGCCTTTGGAGTTTAATCGTATTAGGCCATTGAAGTCTCAAGGCGTCAGCAAAAAGTTAGGGAAGCCCCCGGAAATGTTGATAACAACTTAAAATTAGAAGCTGCTGAATCTAAGCTTGAAGAGTTGAAATCAAACATGTCCGTCTTGGGCAAAGAAGCTGTTGCAGCAATGACTGCTGTGGAAGCTCAACAGCAGAGGTTGACTTTACAACGGATTATTGCGATGGTATGGTTAGCAAGAATTTGTTTTACTTTGTAGTTAACATTTAAAGTGTAAATTTTTCATATTTGTTTTTTATATTATGCATTGAAGATTGAAACAGAGAGAACTTACCATCAAAGAGTGCTACAAATCCTTGAGCAAATAGAAGGAGAGGTAATTTCTTCCATGCCTTTTTAAGAAGTTAATTTTGTGAGCTCTAATAATAGTTAATGTAATCCTTTTTGGGTATGCCACAAACTTCAAGTTGAAATCCACTAATTTATGCACAATGCCACAAAAAATGCATTAATATAATGGAATTTTTTGAAAAGATTAATAAGATGGATTTGCTACTGTGGTTGTACACTATCAAAATATTCAGAAAAATTCCATAAGTTAATTGCATTGTCTCCAGCTTAGGACACCTCACTTCAAAGTCTTCACTGCATAAGCAAGGTCTGCACCAACGGAACCCAACCCCAAAAATCTCTCTTTTTCTTCATATGGGTTATTTAAATGTAGTTAACTCTAGTTAACATAAAGATTAAGGGTAATTCCATCCGGACCTTTTGAAGTTACCCTCCATTCCATATAGGTTCACATAAATGAAAACATGCTATCTGAGTTCCTCCAAAAATTCTTTTCACGTGAGTCCATTTTGACAAATTCTATTAAGTTTGACCGTTAGGTTATTTTAAAAACTAAAAATTCATGTTTAAGCATTAATAATTACTATTGTGGACTAGAATATAAAGAGGAAGGAAAAGTTGAAGTTATAATTGTAATTGAAAATGTTTAAACATATTTTTAATGTTTAAATATGTATTTTTAAATTTTTAAAATAATATTTTAATAATCAAATTTTCTAGAATATGTTAAAAAGATCCTATGTGGACTAAATTTTGAGCTGTAGGGAATCAATGGTCTAACTTAGGGGACTGGTTGGAATTACCCTTAAAGATTAATAGAATATATCATCAATATCGTAAGCGTAAGTAGGTAGATTTGAAGCGGTAATTCATAATCAAATTAGAAGTTTGTGGCATGTAAGTAATTCACCCTACTTTTCAAATTAGATCACTCTACTAGCTTTCTTGCCCTAGGCTTGTTTATAGACCTAGCTTCTTGTGCTTCAACAGATTGTAGCAGAGCGCCAACGGATTGATGCATCACCAACTGCAACACCGGTTGTTGAAATTCATGCTTCACCTCCATCCTATGAAGAAGCTAATGGCGTATTTAGTTCTCATCTACTGGGTGGTTCAACTGATTCCATGGGATACTTTTTGGCAGAAGTATTTCCTTTAAGATTTCTCATTTTTAAATAACATTTATTTTGAGAGATTTACAGTACACGAAAATCTGAAAAAATTATATTTTACATGTCATTTTGCAAAAACAATTACAAAATAACTTACTAATGCATTCTTATGAACCGTATCCTATTGTGTATAATTCACAACTCCATAGCAGAAGTTTTTGTCTCACTAAATTGAGCTTAAAGTGGATTATATTATGACTAATCAACCAAACTAAAACTTTAGTTTTAGTGTTTCTAGTTTAGGGTTTAGTGTTAAGTTTTTGAAGTAATTTAGGACAGAGTTTAGGATTTTTTATCTTGGGTTATGGTTAGGGCTTAGGATTTGGAGCGCAGTGAGCTTTTCATCTTAATTTTTAAAAATTGATATAATATGTAATTTTCTCTGATTTCTATTTCCTGTATGTAAATGCCCTCTTGTTTAGTTTTGTATCAGTATTCATGTCCTTACTATGCAGGTCATGCATGCATATCAGGCTGAAACTGATGTGGAACTCAACTTGTCTGTTGGTGACTATGTGGTGGTACGGAAGGTATTAAATTTCTTCCGTAGATGCTAGTGTGCTTTATGATTTATTTGCTAAAATTTATCCACCTAAGTGAAATGAAACCACTGACAGTTTGATTACAGTTCAATTTGTAATTAAATTTTTAGTTTCCTGATGTATTAAAGTGAGTTTTGGAGCCCCTGGAAATTCCCTTGATGCCTCTTTCTTGCAGACTTATAAGAACCGCATATTCCAATTTGATTGATTATATTCTTTATGGTAAATAACCTCCAAATTCTTGAGGTTAAAGCATGATATCTCCATATTTTCAAATTTTTTAAATTTTGAGTCCTTGATTTACATTAAATATATCAATTTGATTTTTTTGTTAACTTTGCTTAAATGACTATTCTATCCATCCCCCCTCTCCTTCACTCACTCGGTTGAGGCTGAGATCAGTAGAAGAGGGGACACAGATCCAAGCCCCCTCCTCTTTCTCTAACGTCTCTTCTCTCTTTCTTGCTTGGGTTGAGTGGAGGAGGGCGGTGCAAGTCTCTCTCTCTCTCTCTCTCTCTCTCTCTCTCGGCTGGAGGCGGCGGCTTGTGCAGAGGAGGTATTGTTCTTCTCCTCTCTATAACCTCTGCGATCTGATCATTGTTTCCAGTCCCAGTAACTTGAGAGAAGACTGAGGGATGGAGAAAGAAAAAGAAAGACAGATGAGGGTATTAAATAATTTTTAATTAAAAGATTATTTTAAAAATTAATTTTTAAATTTTCTGTTTAAGGATTGATGGAAAACATCTGAAGGGACGTGCGTGAAGTATTTAGTATAACTTTTGAGATCTAAATGTAAATGTGAATTTATCTCAATGTACCTGAAAGTTCAAAATTTGAATCAATAGACTTGCATTGTTCTTTAAACCTATGGTAATTTTCAACGAATCTGCAATCTTTAATGTTGGTGTTAACGTATTAATGAATTGCATAGAGTAGCTTGGTGATGATTTCATTTGCATTTCCCAGGCTACAGATTTTCTAATTTTACAGACCTTTCTGCTTATTTAAGATTTTCTTTTTAAAAACATTTTGGGTTCAATTTTTTTTATTAATGTAATTTCTCATGAGCTCCGTTAGGTTTCAAACAATGGATGGGCGGAAGGTGAATGCAGAGGAAAAGCTGGCTGGTTTCCTTATGGCTATATCGAGCGAAGGGATCGAGTTCTGGCCAGTAAAATCGCAGAAGTTTTTTAAGATATGCGTAACTTTTAATGTAGAAGATGACACCATATACTGGATCTTGTACGAGTTTTGCAAAATGCAGGATGTTTGCTAGAAGGATTTGTTGGGGCTTCTGTCATTGTTATTTCCCTTGCAATTTATATGACAAAAATGTTTTATGTATATATCTCATTTTAATTCAATGTTTTTAGAAATTTTACGAGCATAAATGAGTATTTTACTTGATGTCTGTTGATATTAAATAAATTTGTGTTATTTTTTATTCAGAAATCTCCAAGCAGTCCATAGGAAAAAGGGTAATAGGACCTCGACTTTCTTATGATATGCAACATGATTTGCAATATCTTTGTACTGCTACCATCTTATTAACTACAAAAGTATTTGTATAATAATAAAGTAAATTACTAACAAATTCTTATTATTTATTCATAATTACACTTTTGATTTTTTTTTTAAATTCTCAAAATTTTATTTTAAAAATATAGAAATTTAGTAGGTTTTATTTTATTTTATTTAAAATTTTTGACACCTAAATTAATTAAAGTTTTTAAACAATATAAATTAAAATGTAACTATGCGTAAACATCATATGTAATTCGTTCAAAATAATAACCTTCATAAAACTGAAACAGTTAAGCAAATCTACGCAAAAATAGCTAAAACTGAACGTGTTTGTCCCTCTATTAGCTGCACAATAGTAATACATTTCGTATAACCTAAAGCCTTCGGGTAATCATATCACCAGACGTACATATTCTGTACAAAAATGAGAAGAGAAGAAAAGTAAATTACTAGCTCAGAGCATTGTTAATCTTTCACTAAGCATGCAAATACTTGCATGAATTCCCCTTCTTGCAGTGACCACTCTCGTAAAACTTGCACACTCCTTTACCGCCTGATCGAATCCTGCTATTATTTCGTGGATCACTCCCACCTCCATCTCTTCCCCTGTACCCTGCTGAATACCTGCCACCATTCCGTCTTTCATAGTCATCATGCCTGCTAGTATCTCTATCTAATGAAGTCCAGCTCATGTTTCTACTTTTATTATCAACAGCATCACCTGGGTTTATGCTTCCCCAGCCAGCGGCCATTGGGTTTGGCTTCAAGCCCATACCCCAGCTGACATTTCCCCAACCTGGAATGTTCGCGTTTGAGTTCAAGTTTGCTTCCCAGTTGTTTCCCTGTGGTTGAGCTGCCCAGGCTGCATTTGGATTTGCATTAGCCTGAGGTGTCCCCCAACTAAAGTTAGGACTTGAGTTAGGCCATCCTGGTTTGGCCCAACCCCAAGAGGGGTTAGCAGTATCCTCTGCCTTTTTAGGTGATGCTTTCTGGGTTTGAGAGGGAACTCCGCAGGCTGGAGATGAAGAATCAGGTTGTTTAGAGCCCAAACCAGTTTGGTATGTATGGCTCCTGGGGGTAGGAGATGGAAGAGCTGACTCAAACCCACCAGCATTCTGCAGGTTCCCTTGATGGATAGGTGACAGGTTTAGTTTATGGTTTTGAGCTTGATCGTGCTCCAATCTGTATCCCGACGGTCGAATGAGGCTATTATGAATCAATGGAAATTCTGCCCTTTGAGCAAGTCCAGTGCCTGAAGCAGGATACATGTTATCAGCAGATGTAGCTGAAATCACAGAAAGATTGCTTTTCGAATTGGCCAGCTTTTGCATTTCATTGCTAGGAGCCTTATCTCCTGAATCTTTGGCCCCATGGTGTAAGTGGGAAGACTTGTTCCTCAAAATTCGTGGTGTTGGACTAGGACAATCACTTTCAAAGGCTTGGTATCTGTTAGAGCCATCATTTAGCTCATTAGCACTCAAACTACCAACCACAACAGGAACACATGATCTATCCTCGGGTCTAGTTGGACTCCATATATTTCCATTATCATGATCTTGGTTCCATCGAAAGTCACCTCCGACGTTTTCCTTTTTCGGGTAGGATGGGGTATGATATGGATTACCATAAGTTTGTACAGGTGACTCTGAAGGTAATCTACTGACAGGTAAAGCAGTATTTTTAATGGCATTCAGACTGCCTCCATTTTGGTGGCTCTGTGTCCAGGTTCTCTGCTGAGGTAAGTTCTGTGGTGTGTTCTTAGAGTAATTTCCACCCAACACATCAGTCAACAACAAGGCATCTCCCTGCTTCTCGGATGTTCTCCATATCCTTAAATCAGGTGGAAAATATCCGGTTGCGTTCCACTTCCGCAGTTGTATTAATGAAAATGGTCCTTGGAAATTATTTGATGGGTCTTGGTAGTGCCAAATCTTGTCGCAATCATTTGGAATCAAGGGCAAAGGTCCTGCAGGAGTTGCTGAGTTGGATTCAGGTAGAGAACTGGAAGGATGTCCTGAAGATTTTGAAGGATAATTTTCCTGACTTGAAGCCCGAGGCCTAGTGAAATTCCCCTGAATTTGGTTTATCTCTTTGCTTTGATTCTCAGAAATTTCATTAGCCCCTCTGACTGAAAAGCTGCTAAGCATGTCGAATTTATCTTGTCCAACTTCACCCTGAATTTGCCTGTTAGGTTCCCAGGGAGAATTTGGATTCCGGCGCATGCCATTCCCGCTGTTTCCTAAATTGCGACCAGCCCTTCCACGTGGAATCAACTCTCTTTGCTTCCTCAAATGTAGAGATTCAGTTGGCCTACTTTTGTTATCTGCAGAAGCGCATGGAATATTACTATAACCAACACTAAAGAAAAAGCCTATTTCAAAAAAAATAAAGAAGAGGCCCAGACAGGATATCAAAGCTGAAGCAAGATATATTGAAAAATCCATCACCTTCATTGCTTTCATATTCCTCTCCTTCAGAAGATTCGTATTCTGGATTCATCTTTGGATCAGCATGTATTTCAGGAACTTCACATAATCTTCTTCTGCGCTCCTCAGGACTGTTGAGAATCTGCAACTTTTCTACACATTCTCTAAGCGTGATATGAAATTAAGGATCACTACGTCATGCTCAGCTGCCAGACTAGACCTCTTAATAAGCATTTTATATAAGATGCCAGTAAAATGACCTTGTGAGAGTCTGGCAACAAGCAAGGAAACTTGTCATAGAACAGTAGCTTAAGGGAAGCTCCACGACATATTTTTGAATATAGCAAACCTAAATAGATGATGATCACGAAATTAAGAAAAATGATAGGGAGTACAAAACAAATATGTGGATGACATCCCTCTATATTAATTCAAAAAGTAACAAAAAATACACATTAAACACATGAAAATTTGATGATGATATAAAGTCGATCATACTGCAATGCTTCTTGGCTTAAAAAAAAAACATCGCAATACTTTTATCAATTATACATGAGTCTAGATGAACAACCAAAAAATGCAGCACAAAACGTAACAATATGGAAAGTTTGTTGAAAAGTAACATCCCATGTCGCCGACTATGTTATATGGAAGTGATACTGAGAATAAAGTGGAAAAATATCTATAACTTTAATGTAGTTCCGCTGTGGATGCTGAGATGGATAAGCAATCATACTAAAAAAGATCATATTAAAAATGATTGCATTAGAGAGAGCGAGGTTGTGACAACTATTGAAGATACTATGAGCGATGACATTTAAGGTGATTTGATCATGCCCATCATCGCTTGTTACAGACCCCTCTATATAAATGTGGGACAGGATCCAAGTAATAATGTTTAGAAGAGGAATGAATAGGGTAAAAATAACTTGGGATGGTTTGATGAAAAACCAACTTGAGTCACGCAAGGGAGTGTTTCTTTACATAGAGCTGTATGGGATGAGAAACCGACCATATATACGTTGATTGAGGCTTTGTTATTATAGTTAGGAGTCTAGATGATTAGCAAGAAAAGGCAACAAAAAAATAGCTATATACAAGTTTGCTAAAAAGTAAACATCACATATCACTAACCAAAGAGAGACTAAAAGCATCGTCGTGCTAAAAATTGATTACCAATTCACATATGGCAGCAGGTTCATAACAAACATCCATTTGAGAAATACTCCTGAAGCGTAATAGAAATTGAGGAAATTTCTTACATACACGTGTACTTTTATTGTGCATGCAGGCGTATTCGGGTGATGAGGCGTGACTTGTGGTCCACATATAGTAAATTTTTCCATCGATTGCCATTAACTTCTCAATTGTAAGTGCAGCATCAAAATCGTATTCAAATACAATTTCAATGTAAAGTATTCTCGAGTTGAAATCATACAAAGCAGTGTTAATGGAGTTGTGCATAGAAATTTTCTCGCACTTGACGTCGATTCAAGTGATTCTTAGTTTATTTATAGAGGTTACGGTAGGTGTAGAGGAAAGTTGTGAGGTCGTAAAATAATACGATTATTTAAATTTTTGAATATTAGTGAATTATAAACTAATAAAATACTATACTCGAAAAAAAATTACTCCAAGGTATTATTAGATTATGTTAAGATGATTAATGCTTCAAAATTTTGGTTAATTTTGCATTAAATTGGTATATAAAAAAAATTATAATACTCAAAGTTTTTTTTAAAATATATAAAATGTAATTTCTTTCGATAAAAATTTATCATCAAACTGGAGATTAAATGCTTGTGAGGGAAATTTAGAGTCATCCTGATCGTCTACATGGCGGTAGCTACAACCATTTAGATCATCGCCAAGCTAAGCTGGTTGGCCCACAGTGAATGGACGACAAAAAGCTCCGTTCTCCTGTGGGCACCATCCACAGCAGAAGTTTGCACAATGGTCCATGCTTATGGGGCCCAGCCAGTTGTCGCAGAACAATACAATCCCCTACTTGTTTGCGACAGCCTCTCCATAGTGCGCCTACACCCATTGGTTTCCCCTATTTTAAGTAGGTGGCATATAAGAGTGGCGATGTGGAGAGGTTCTGTTTACATCCTCTGGGTGAAAGTCCATGTCGACCATACGGAGAAAGGACGCCCACTTTTCCAACAGGTCAGTCGTCCAACTGCTCCCCTAACGCCATGGACTGTCGAGCCAATATTTTCGCCAAAGCACTTGCGTCCAGATCGACGTGGAAAGATCCGGGACGTCCCAGGCTCCAACTCACCCCATGCAGCTGAGATGGGAGGAAGCTTTTCCTCTCCTTTAGTCTTCCTACAGCTACTATAAATACCGAGACTTAACCGATGGAAAAAGCTTCTCCTCATCTTTTGGCTGGATCTCTCCTAAACTCTCTTCCTCTTCTCTAAACACCTTGTACTCACCCTTTGGGGATTTTCAAAGCATATAATGGAACTTGGACTGGTTTAGCTAATGGACGTAAGAGCATCTCTACAAACCACTTAAATCTGTCTTCTTTACTTTTCTGCACTTTGCTTAGGGCTGTTAACAATCCAATCTCGAGCCGATCTGACCTTAGCTCAAGATTGAATTGATGTTTTTTATTTGATCTTGATTCGACCAAAGAATGAATGAAAAGAGTTCAATCTAATATCGATCTAAGCTAGGTTTGGCCTATTTGTTATCGAATCAAGCTCCATTCGAGCCAAAGTCGATCTAATTTTTGGTCTTTTGGCTAAATCTTATGTATAAATGTATTTATTTATTCAATCAGCTTAAACTTTACCATTTAGTTTTAAAAAAGTATGGAGAAAATTCTAATGAAAACTTACATTAGACGATTGTAAAAAAATAGCATACTAAATCCAATTATATGTATAAATATATATAAATAATACCTTTATTTTTTTAATTGATTCGATTTCGAGCTAGATTGATAAAATTCTCGAGTCATAAATAGCTCATTAATCAGCTCGTTTGGATCGAGTTGAGCTTAATTTAATCAAAAATTCAATTCAATTTTTGGGTGATCTTCGACTTCGAGCGAAATTAAAAGCCTTAACTTTGCTATTGTCCTTCCCATCCACAGTCTCTTCCCTCTCTCCGTCGCCTACAAGATACCTGCGCACCGCCTGCTAGCAGGGCTCTCCCATTTTTTCCGTTAACATCTCTAGCGCTTGCATTGAGGCTTGCCAGCATGGTTGGCAAAGCACGTAGCCACAACACTCTTCCCAGTAGCCCCCCAAGCACTCTTAAAGAGGGAAGGCTATCGTAAAGGGAGCCAACAACTCCAGCACTTGCATTTGCTCTAGTGCAGCCTCCTTTGCATCCCATGATGTGTAGATGAAGAAGTGTGCATTCTTAACGAATTTCACTAAGCAGGTAGAGGCTCTCACCACCACTGTCGCCCATGGAGGTAGGGGTGGTGACCCTAGCTCCGATCCTTATCAATTATTCCACTAGATGCCGCAAATGTCATGCCTCCAAAGAGAGGTACCGACATTCCCTCCGTAGGCTGGACTCACCCAGGCGATGGCCATACCCTCCTATGGTTTAGGACCATCTTCGTCGCCACCAGGAGTGTCAGCATTCACCGAACCTTTGTGACCAAGGAGTGTCAACATTCACCGAACCTTTGCGACCAAGGACAATACTGGTCCTACTGACTATCGTCACTAGCATGCAACTCTTGCAACCACAAGCGTGGCGTCCCTCAAATGCACTAGTGTAGCTGCCCTGTGCAAGGGCCCATGCTTAGGGGAGACATCGCTCGCCAGTTCTCAAATGCTCTCTCCGGTCTGAGGACTTGCTGGGCAATCCCTTCAACCTCATTAAGGATTTCCCTTTGTACATCCACAAAAGGGCCCCATGGCCGGGATGGATGTCCCTCTCCTCAACGACCTCAGTGACAGCATGGACCTTAGGCAGCAGCTTGCCCATGCTCTTCGTTACTCCTCGACTTCGACGAACAACGGACCCTAACGAGCACATTGAACTGTTCAAAGTCTCCTTTCGTTTCCTCCAACCAAAGGAGATCATACTCTGCTACTTGATGGCCTACTTTTTTAGGGGATGGCCAATGACTGGTATGCCCACGCGATCACATCCAGCCCTACGGGCACTTCAAACGGGAAGTCCTGTCCAGTTTCATAGTCGAATTTGAGTGACAAACTCCAACTTGGTCCTCTCCAACGTCACTCAATGACCGAAGAAACGTTTACGGTCCTATGTCGACCGCTTCTTCATAGTCATGGTACAACCATGTCCTGGTCAACCCCGAAACTTGATATCCAATTCTAAAAAAACTAGTCCGAGCACTGATCACGGCCATACGATCCTGAGGCCTTACTTTCAAGCCCACATTGTAGACGTGGTCACAAACCACTTCACCAAGTCCTACAGCCCGAAAACCACCAGACGACTCTTACGATGGTCTATAAAGATGGGAAAGTTCGACATCCACTTCACCCAATGAATCATCATCAAGGCCTAGGCCTTGGCCGGCTTCATCGCCGAACTCCTCTCCAACTTCCCAACGGAGAACAAAGGCATACCTTATGGACCTTCTACGTGGACGGTGCCTTCGGTGCAACCACTCAAGGCGCAACAATTCTCCTTACTTCATTTCTGCTTCACGTTTACGAGGCCGAATACAAAGCTCTATTCGCTAGCCTGGAGTTTGCAAAAAGTGCTGATATGGAGTAGTTATAGGCTACAATGACTCTCCTCATTATAAATCAAGTCAAAGTACCCTTTGGACCTTGAAGAAGTACCTCCACAAGCTGAAGGAAGGCATTGCTTGATTCAAAAAGTTCTGTATCACTCACGAGTCTCATGTCTCCTATGAGGAAAATAGGAGAGCGAACTTCCTTGCTAGATACGGGAGCCCGAAATTTCACCAACACTCCATCTTTAACAACTCTAGCTACGACACACTGAAAGCCACCAGCACGGAGGCTGCACCAAATGGGATTCACGAGATTATCTCCTATTTGAAAGACGATGTATAACCAAGAAATAGGAGAGGCCAAAGAACTCATACTCTGGTGCACTATGTACCTCGTGATCAATAGAG
The DNA here is from genome assembly GCA_019297695.1 of Apostasia ramifera. Classification (NCBI taxonomy): domain Eukaryota; kingdom Viridiplantae; phylum Streptophyta; class Magnoliopsida; order Asparagales; family Orchidaceae; genus Apostasia; species Apostasia ramifera. The sequence goes on from JAEMOT010002226.1 coordinate 225,823, forward strand.
TACTATACCAATGGTCCTCTACTCACGGCCCTACATTAAGTGCCTCCGACCAGGGAGGTTGTCGAGGTGATGAAGAAAATCCATGTCAAAGAATGCGACCATAGCTTAGTCACCCGCATCCTTCACCAATGTTACTTCTAGCCGAATATCCACCAGGAAGCCAAGGAAATTATTTAAAAGTTCCCCCATTGTCAACACTATGCTAGCTAGCTCAACCAGCCAGTAGGTTGCCTCTAACCCAATAGCTCAAGAACTATCGGAGGATTATACTCGTTGTGGACTACTTCACTAAATAGGTAGAAATCATTCCACTAACTCATGCAACTTTCCACTAGGTGGAGAAGTTTTTTGTGAGCCAATATCGTCTGTCGCTATGTAGTCCTCATATGATCATTATGGATAATGACACAACCTTCATTGTTGCCCACAAAGGGACTTTTGCAACAAACACAATATATAGCTCCGTTTAATGTTCATATGCACCCATGGACTAATAGACTAGCTAAAGCCACTAATAAGAATCTCATGAACATTTTGAAGAAGCGAGTAGATGCAACCAAGAAGCAATGGTCGGATGTACTTTCAGAAGCTATCTGGGCCTACAACGCAGCGTCATCAAGGTTACCCAGGAAGCTCCACTCTTCTTGGTGTTCAGTATAGCCACTATCATCCTATTAGAACTAGAGTACTATTGTCTTCGAGTGAAAGTAGCAGTCGCATATAGCTCCCGCAACTTTGAGGAGTGGACTAAGGACAGTAAAGAATCGCAACACCTTGACCTGGACCTCCTGAAAGACCGTCAACAGCGGGTGGCCCTTAAGAAGTTGAAGCACAAGCGTCGCATGGAATGTTGCTATAATAAAAGGATCAACCGACGAGACCTCCTCCTTGGTGACATGGTCCTCAAACAATGCGTGATGGCAGGCACATGCCTTAGTGTGCCCAAGGTGGAACCCAATTAGAAAAGACAAGTCATTGTCTGCGAAGTTGTCAGCCCTAATGCCTACAACCTGATGCAGCAGGGCGAAATGCTCATTCCACACACTTGGAATGAAAACGACTTAAAGAAATTCTACTCCTAGAAACTCATTATTTTATATTACTTTTGCAGTTTCATGTAATATTGAAAAACTTCTAATAAACTTTTTCTCTTCACCTTATACAACATTACAGCACGAGAGTAACTACGGAGCACGTACTAACTCCTCTTTGACAGGACCAAGTCAGAAGTAAAAGCAACCGACAGCCCAAGGGTGATATGGTGAACAAACCATTCTAGCCTAGGTTACACGATTCCAAACAACTTACAGGTACTCTTGACGGAGGGACAGTCCAACAGCAATGTAGGTGAAACCTACACAACCAACCACTTACATACCTGCACATTCTTTCGGCTAACGCCCCATACCTCAATGTCTGAAAGTTTCCAAGGTCCTACATCGTGGTTTGCTCCCCTCGATGGACTCACCACACAGCTAATACACCTAAATTTCTCTCTAGGCCCATATGGCCTGCCTACGCCCCTCCCTCCAACTTCAATGGAGGGATGCCAATCTTAATAACCCTATAGGAACAAGAGGCAAAAGGCACCCCAGATTCTACTACGGAGAAAGACGTAACATCTAAATCAGCCTCATAACTAAGGCATCTAACCTCTTGCCTACCTAACATGGCCCTAACGATTGGTATACGCCTATCCATATCATCCGTCCATGGGGTATCAGTTAGCAAACTGTCCCTAAACGCATTTCGTGTGGCCAATCCCCAGGCTATTCGAATTAACATCTTGCATTTGCCAAACCTTATTCCCAATTACGTGCATTACTTGTACGCATTCATTCGCGTGAAACAAATAACTTATTAAAACTTCTTTTCATTCATTTTACAGAGAAGTTGCAAGTAAGAAAAGCAAAAATTACATCATGTTTACTCTACGGGCTTAGTCCCTCGATCCCCCGAGTTTTCCTCCTCATTTTTCATGAGCCCACTTGCCAGTATCACAAAGAACTCGGGAAAGCTCTCATTCAAAAGATCTAAACCAGGCACCAAGTAGATGGACTTACAACCCAAATAATTGATTCAGGCAACCTTCCCTAAGCTTTCCACTACAGAAAGCTGCTGGTCAAGGAGATCCATGGCTAGGGACTCCCATTCTAACCTAATGTCCGCCATTTTTTATTTCAAGTATGGCAGACTTTATGTAGTTGGTGGTGACCTCCTCCAAGGCCTTGACGATCTCCGGGAGAACTTTGAAAAGGACTGTTCCTTCAATTGGGCCACCTCTGCCTTCAGTGTCTCTACCTCCTCCTTGGCAGCCCTGGTTTCCACTTTCATCATCGCTAACTCGCCTTGAATGGCCTCCATCTTGACAACATGGACAGCCCAAAGCTTAGCAATATGATTAGCCCAGCCATTCTAGAGGAGTTGAGATATGGCCCAGAGCATCGCCAGGCATCCGTCTCCTTCTCCGCCACCTCTTTCGCCTTGGTCAGCTTTTGTGATTCCTCCATCTTCAGAGACTCCTCGTTGGCTGAAATCTGGAGAGTCGGCCTTGCCTAAACGTCATTGGTTTAGGCATTGGAGTCAGCCAAGGCCTTGGCATGACATTCCTTTGTGGCCGCCCGCTCTGTAGTGACTTTCAGCTGCTCTGCCCGGCAGGTTTCAACCCTTTGGTTGGTAAGCTTAGTGGATAGCTCTTCCTCATCTCCTTAGACCTCCAGATCGAAGATCCTCTGCCGTGCCGCTCCTAATCCACTTCAACAAGTTTGCTCGCCAAGTCCTTAGGCAGATAGCCTTCTAAATTGATTGCCGCCGGGCTCAGCAAGCCATCCACCTCAATAGCATTGTCGCGGTAGCTTCGACATCCTCGAAAAGTGGCAGCAACTCTTGTGTCACGGCAGCTGTCATTGTTGGCAAGGTCTGCAGCACTTTTCCTTTGGTAAGGTGCGCATGCATGTCTTAGCCCCCTTCGACTTCAGTTCAACGACAAAAGGCAACGCGCCATTCTTCTAGAACTAGGAGAGGAACTTCGTCATCACTAGATTCCTCTTCGATGCTAGGACGGTCGCTCAATCAGGTTGTCTTCGCAGTATCTTGGCAAACAAAAGAACACAAGAGAGAAAAGCTATTCGGCGAAGATGTCGCCTCATATACCTTTCTCCTTAGTCACGTGTTGTGCAATCTTTAATCGATTGCCTGGCACACATCAATGTTTGCGCTCATCAATCAAGGGGATTGATGTTTAAGTGGAAAATTCAAAATCATGACTGTCCATGTGGCAGCAGCTACAGTTATTCAGATCATCATCAAACCAAGCCAGTCTACTTACAATGAACGGACCACGAAAAGCTCCATCCCACCATGAGAACCATCAGCAACAAATGTTTGCATAATGGTTCACGCTCCATACCATTCGTGCTTGTGGGGCCCAACTAGCTGTCTCAGGATAGTATGACCGCCTACCTGTTTGCTACAACCTCTCCGCGGTGTGCGTCCCCCCACTAGTTTTTCTTATTTTAAGTAGTTGGTGTGCAGAAGCGGTAATGTGGAGGGGTCCTGTCTGCCTCCTCCACACCAACCATATGGAAAAAGGACGCCCACATCGCCAATGGGCTGGTCGCCAATTGCTTCTTTAAGGCCATGGACTACCGAGCCAGTCCTTCCGCTGAAGCAGCCACGCCCAGTCCAACGTGGCAAGATTCAGGTCGTCCTAGGCTCTAGCTCATCCCATGTAGCTGAAATGGGAGGAAGTTTTTTTTATTCTTTAGTTTCCCCACTACTACTATAAATATTAGGATTTCGCCAATGAAAAAAGATTCACCTCACCCTTTGGCTGGATCTCTCCCAGACTCTATCCTTCTCTCTTCTCTAAATAACTTATACTCACCCCTTAGGAAAATTTCAAAACATATAATGGAACGTAGATTGGCTTGGCCGATGGACGCAGAAAAATCTCTCCGAACCATCTAAGTCTGTCTTTTTTACTTTTTTTGCACTTTGCTATTGTACTTCTCATCCACGCTCTCTCTCTCTCTCTCCATCACCTACAGGATACCTATGCATCATTTGCTAGCAGAAATCTCTCATTTCTTTCTTAATACCAAATCAACATGATATTTTTTTATTATATTTAACATGTTAACTACACCATATTACAATTTGATAATTTAATTTAATTGTTTTAATATTAATTTGACTCTATTTTTTAATGCATTATTACCTAATAAAATAAACATCAAACTCGAAAACGATATTACTCATAGGCATTGTTCAATCATGTTACGATCATTGATGTTTTAAAATTTTAGCCAATTTTGAGTTTAATTAATAGGTCAATAAAATCATAAAAATTATAATATGTTATAATTATTTTTAAATATAATTTATATATTTGAAATCTACTATAATGTTTCGATCAAACTGAAGATCGAATCGATCTAATATTTTTTTTTTAATATATTCAAAAACATATTAACTATATCATATTTTAATATAGTACTTTAATTGAACTATTTCAAATTCTATACTATATTCAAAAACATATTAACTATATCATATTTTAATATAATACTTTAATTGAACTATTTCAAATTCTATACTATAAATTATCAATGCATTATTACTCAATAAAATATCAAATTAACACAAAAATGAATTACTCTTCGGCATTCTTGAATCATGTTGCAATGATTGATGCCTCAAAATTTCAGATAATTTCGAGTTCAATTGGCAGGTAAAAAAGTATGGAAGGTATAATATATTTAAAATTCTAAATTATATTTTTATTTGAATACTTTTATTGATATTGTACTCGAATATGATTATTAAAATCCTATTTAAATACGATTACGACACTGTACATTGTGTGTAACGCCAAACTTATATTCGAATACAATTCCACCACTATGTATTGAAGACAGGGCCAAAATTGTATTTAAAGACAATTTAATACGATTATATGACTGAAGATTACAATATAATTATATAACAATGACATCAAAATCGTATTTTAATACGATCGACAGTTGCAAATTTTAGTTGTAGTATTCTAAACTTTATATTGTATTGAAATACTATTTCATCCATCGGGTAATGGCACCGTCATCGTGCACAAAATGTACAACTATACTCGTGTACCATAGCCTTTCTCTAAAGTGCATTACAATAGCAAAATAAGCTTATATAATTGTCATCATTATTTGTCAATCTTCATTATTCAATGCAAGTTTTATTTCTAAGTTGTTATTTGCTAATCGTCAAGATTCATGTATTTGAGATTAAAGAAATTTTAAAATTTTTTGAGATAGAGAGAATTATTTAACATTATAATGTAAAACAAAATTATTTTATTATTGAGGATTGTGATAAATACAAAATAGAGTTAATTTTTTTATTGAAGCATGCGTAGGATATGAAATTAATTTTTTTATTGAAGCATGCGTAGTTTTAAGGTTGCGATTGTGTAAAATATAACATAAAATTAATTTTTAATATTTAAATTTGTGTATGATATGAAATAAATATAAAATATTGATGAAAATATTCTAAAAAAGATTTGGTGGTTTTTTAGTCCCGAACCAATCAAAGCCTTAATCTAATCAAGTTCATTCTACACCACCTATAACTAAGTCATATTTAGCCTACTTTTATTTCACACTTATTCCATCTTTTCCTTTAATGGAGCATCTTAAGCTTCCTTTTCTATATGCTAAAATCACCAAACTCTTTTTTTCTATTATCCAAATAATCAAAATAATCAATCTACGCAATCCAACACTCTCCCTTAAGTTTTCTATGATTAGATTTAAGAAGTGATAGTGTAGTATTTGCCAAAAACAATGCCATGGTAAGGATATTCCTTTCTGCGACCAGTTTCACTTGCACGATCACGGAGATGGCTAATCCGCAACTTTTCATGTTCCAATAACTGCAAAACAAGTTAAAAGAAAGAGCATAGGAATGCATACAAAAGTGATATCAGAAATCTTACATAATGAAAATTTAGCCATTTAAGTTATAGAGGAGCCAATACTAGCACTTACATCATTGACTCTCACAGTTTGAAGAATCTTAGCTTTCTCCTGAATGTCTCCCTGAAATAGTGTACAAAGATATTGTGAAATACCATGAAAGCGAGTCAAATATCACTATTGTGGACAATGAACACTATGCACTAGTGACATATTACCACTTTCAGTCGATCAATAAGCCCACACTTTATGCTCTGCCTCAACCGCTGACATTCCTCCTAGAATCAAAGTTCATTAATAGAAAATATTTTCTATACAAACCAAGTACGAAACCAAAAGGAAAATCAATCATGATAAAAAATAGAACTCAATTCAAATATTTCAACAGTGCTAATACAACAACTAGAGAAGCACTCAAGAATACAAATTAATCAGCAACTTTGACAAAAGAAAGAAATATGGTTTAACAACCCAAGGATGGTTGGTCACAGCTAAAGAAGCCGTCATGCTAATTGAGACTTGATAAAGAAGTATGCACAAAGAAACCCAATTGACAGTGCTAACCCACCAGCCTACAGATAGCGGCAAATGTCATAGAACTTCCATCTTCCATGCATTCATCAAGAGCATGATACGTGTGCAAGATCATGGTCAGTAGTAAAGGTTGTGTTAATGCGATTTCTAGTGATACTGTGTGCCGAGTTGGCTTGACCCCAAAGATCACCCCAACCTATAGAAGGTATCCTGAATTAATGTCCTTTCGTTGGAGGTTAAACAATGATGCTAAGTCCCTATCCAATTTAATTCATATCAGAATAAGGATTGGGCTGCCATGGTTATTTAATTCAGATGTTACTATTCATGAACAATCCAACTCCTCTATGTGCACCTATAAAAGTTTGTTTTCCTTTAAGGCAATTTGTAAGAAAGAAAGGGACCTCAAAGAAGAAAACTTTTCCGATTATTGCACGGAAGTTTGAGAAATAAGTGGACAAGAAAGCCTACGATTGGAATATTGTAGCCAAGTAAAGAATAATTCCTTGATTGAGCCTCCCCCATAAGTAGCTCCTGTGTTGAGTGAATTTTTGGACAAGATTCTAAATGATATCCTTGATCATTTACCCCATATGAAACATTCGAGCAATTTTCCACATGGAGCTACAGTCCTAAACTTACCCCATTAAAAAGAGATGTATGTAGATACCTTGCTCCAAAAGGAGTTCATCAGAGAAAGTCTTAATCCCGACGTTATTCCTATATTACTACATGAAATACTAATCATAAAAGATGTGAGTGGATAATCGTGCTATCAAGATTATCAAAAATATGACAGTGGAGCCACAATCTTCTCAAAGATCAACCGTGTTAAATATCTAGTTGTCGTCTAACCTGAAAGCTTAAACTTGTAGGTTATGACCTAGAAATAATTTTATATTCTAGCCCTCTCACACGTAAGCTTATTATTTTGCAACGTGGAATTCAACATAATATTTTTTTTATTTTATACTAGAGAAAAATGATGAATTGTTATTTAATAGAGTGCAATAAAAATAAAGGGTTCATATAACCGACACCACCTAGTGAGATAAAAGCTTGGTTTGCTGCTACTGCTGTTGTTATATTAGAGATAAATGGGGTCACCAGGGTTTGAACTTGAGACATCTTGACTTTGAAAGGGGTTCATTAGAGAGAGTATCCCAACGTTGTTCCTATGTTACTATCCGAAGAAATACTAATCATAAAAGATGTGAGTGGATAATCGTGCCATCAATAAAATCACTATAAAAAATATGATAGTGGAGCCACTATCTTCTCAAAGATCAACCATATTAAATATCTACCTTCGATGAGATCTAGCCTAGGAAGACTGAGGCCTCCATGTTAAGACTTCAAAATTTTTCGAAGGTTTTTGAGGTCTCATGTGATTCGTTAACTATAGACATAGTGGTGTTCTATCCAAAGAAAATCATTGCATTGCCTTCTTTAGTGAAAAATTGAATGACGCTACACAAAAGTATTCTACCTTTGACAAAGAGTTCCATGTTTGTGTTGGCTTTGAGATAATAGCGACATTATTTCTAACCTCACGAGTTCGTATTATTCAATAACCATAACAACCTAGGATATCTGAATTCCCCAAAAAGTTAAAATCTAGGCACGCAAAATGGGTGAAGTTCCTACAAGAGTATACCTTTACGTAAAAGCATAAAGTTGATGTCGAAAATCAGGTTGTGGATATTTTGAACTAAAAGCTATGGGCATCGAAGCTGTAGGATTTAATTGATAGAGGCCTATGAGGACTGTACCTACTTTAGGATCATTTATGCGATTATGCAAGCTAGTCAGTATAGGAAATACACAAGTTGCTAATTTAGGATAACTCTTTTCCATGATCGTAAACAATTTACTGTGTGCATCTATTAGAGACTTTCTCATCTGGGAGCTACACACAAGCAGGTTAGCCAGTCTCTTTGATCAAAATAAAATGATAAAGACCATAAAGAGTCAATTTCATTGGTCGAATCTTAAAGGAAGATGTCACGTAATAGCCTAGTGTTAAACCCGTGAAGTTTTAAAATAACAAAAACATGATACTAAATTTAATACATTATTGCCCGTTCCTGACCACCATTAGCAAGAAAGTAGCATAGGCTGTCCTAGATTTGCCTAAAATGGTAACTTATTTACATCATGGTTGATTAATTTTCTAAGATACTTTCTACCTTGTTCTAAGCCTTTTTACGCTTCTAAGATAGCTCGTTTAATCTTTACTGAGGTTGTTAGATTTTTCTATGGTATCAAATTGAGATATCAAGTTCGCTTAACTCCTATTAACTACCTCTATCAATTGTGAGACAACTCTATGACAACTTCTAGGCACAAAAATAAAATTTTTCCATTGCCGTTCACCCACAAACTTATAACTAAATAGAGGTAGTTAATAGGAGTTTGGGGAACCTATTGTTTGGTGAGAGAATCCGAGTTTGTTTATAGTAATTATATTAATAGGTCAAGAAGTATAAGTCCTTTAGAAATTACACAATTTATTGATGGAGATCGGCTTCTTGATTCTCATGATTTCAAGCTCAAATATTTCTAGCACAAAAAAGCAAAAACTTGAATTGATGATTTGATTATAATGAGAATTTTGTTTTATTATATTTCCCATTGAGTATTTATGGTGTCTTAAGATAAAATTTTGTTTGGGTTCTCTGGAATTTAGTTGTTTCCTTTTTAGTAAATTATTTCTTTTGTTTATGAGCTGGAAAACTTATTATAAATATCCCTACTATTCTATGTAAAAGCAACATGTGGAATAAAATAAAATTTATTCACTTCTTACTCCCTATTCTTTCTCTTCTTCTTACTCTTCATCCCACTCCTTTCCTTTCTTCACTTCAAGGTCTACATCATTGTAAAATTAAATTTCCCATAGATTTCATTTCATTACGAATGATGCTAGAATTTTTAAGTCATCAAATCATTTGCACAACTAAGGAAATGTGTAAGAGATCGGTAAAAGAAAGTGCCAACAATGACACTTATAAAAAATTAGTAAATTGCTATAAACAAATGTATGAATTTTTAGAAGGCGATTATTTGATGATTCGGGTTCAATCTTAGCAGTTCTTCTGAAACAGTTCAGAAATTGCAAACTTATGGAGTTAGTTCATTCAAGATTTTAAAGAAATTGACTCGAAGGCGCAAGTTATTTACCAAAAGAGTATAGCATTAGTTCGACCTTCAAGATTTACATAAGTGCTGTGATAAAATAGTAGTATCTTATCAACAGAAGGGAAGCCAAAATGTGGTTTGTAGCGAGTTCAGGAGATTTAAAAGTGGGAACGTTGAGGCGAGGCAAGAATGAGATGGGATCCACCTCCAGTGTACCTTCACTTTATGTCAACTCCTTCTAGCCAACCTAGACCAGACAGTCCGCATCAGCTTTGAAAATGACTTGGCCATCTTCAGACTACTCACTATGACTGACGAGCTAGGCAAGAGTACATGACCTGACAAAAAGAGAGGTGACTGTCGAAAAAAGCAACGTTTTACATGTTGAAGGCGACCAAGTCATATGGTGTGAAGATTGGGTTTATCGAGGGTGGCCAACTTATGTGCTCCCAATTGTACTTGCATAGTTCTTCTAGTTATACAATTCAGCGATAAAGCCACGCCAGAACAAGCCCAATGTTCTTTGGTCAAATTATATTTTAGTTTAGTTTTCAAATAGGGAAGGGCTAAAGCTAGCATTGCACATGTACAGTTCTCCATGACCCCACACTTTATTCCTAATTAGTATTTCCCAAGTTGATAGATTATAAACGTTTCATTAAAATTTTAGATAAAGAACAGAGGCTCAACAGTGATGATGCGGCTTTGGGAAAGACCCAAGGGTGGAGGAGCAACAACAATGGGTGACAAAACATCATGTTATGAAGGGTAACAACAGTACAATGGCGTGAAGTCAATATCCAAGATAGGAAAGGGCTAGAGAGGCTCTACTGTCCAGCATGCCTCCACTCTACGTCGACTCCTAATAGCTAACTGCGACTAAACGCTTCGCATCCACTCCACAACAAAATTGCCACAATCATATGTCTTCACATCACTACTTCATTGCACTCAAAAAGCCACGTGTTACGATTACACTGCTGCAACTACTATGCCAATTATATGAGGCCTCTAAACCCACATCAACAACAGTGATACACACTAGCCACATGGTTCCTATTCCTAGAGTAGCTAACAATACACAATAGTCCCGTACTCTCCACCCAAGCGCACGAACCTTCTCAATTGCCCCTTATAGTGCTACCACAGGTAACAGCATCATCGACCCCATAATTCACATCATAACCCCGACACTCCAATTCTTTCCCATTTCTTGCTACATGCTAGCACTCGATCCCATCAAATCCGACCCTGACTTCCCCGGCTACATCTACGTTGTTCATCCCAACCCAATAGCGACTATGTTGTGTCAAACCGAGCCCCGAGTTCATTGGCCAAATTACATTTGGAGGCATGAGTTTTTTGATTAAGGTAAATTCTTCTCTGATTCAACATTTCAATCTGATTATTCAAATTTAATTAAACTTATACGTCACCTAAAATGTTTGATTGAGCCCTAATAGTGCAATTTTAAATTTACTTGAATGAAATTATTACTAAATATAAATTTGAAAGTAAACCCCAATTAACTCCTGAAATTTAGATGAGCAAATTGGGCCTTAGTTTCTTCTTTTAGAAGAGCAAGAATGGTAAAGCAAATAAAACAACTGACAATAAGTTTAGGAAATCGACCAGCTCCCTTCCACCAGCACACTTGAGATATCTGAAACACCGATAATATTACTAACATCTATAACACCGAGAGTATTTACATACACCCAAATAAGCATATCTATAAAACAAAGAATAGTTTGCACTTTGCATAAAAGATGAAAAAATTAATTAGAAGGAAAGCTTAGTCACAAATAATAAATGGAGAAACCAATGAGTATAGTTCCAATCTAAAGAATCCACTATCATTCCAAATTTACAGATGGATGAATGCAAGCATGAAAGAAATCATAATCACTTGCGATTTGGCAACCACACCAAATTGAATTCTTAACATTTCCTTGTCTTCAACAATGTTCATATAAGGCCATTCAAAATTAAAAACTAAAGAGTGACAATTAAACAAATTAAATAACTCACTTCAGTGAAATCTTGATTAGATATACTATCGATGGTAGATGTTTCTTTCTTGTCCAAATTAAGTATCTCCAGCACAAGATCTGTTGTCTTCTTTCCAACTTTATAAGGTTTAGTGCTTTCCTGTATTCCTGCACAAAAGGTTCATGAGTCATAACTGAAAGCAGTACCAGGAACAACCTTCATAGGCAATAACCAGAGAAGTACAATATTTACCAACAACTTGCACAAGCCTATATAAATCTTGTCTTTGACCTGAATTTGGAATCCTTATTCTGACAAAGGATCCAACAACTTTATCATTGAATGTTTCAATATCATCAAGTAATTCCTCTACCAAACTGCGACGCAGGAAAATTTGAGTGATATTATGAACATCAACTGCAGCATAATCATCAAGATTGGACAGCTGTTCCCTCTCAGTTCTTTTATGGCTTTTACGCTGCTTCTCAGAACCTAGTCTTGCAATTGTTTCACCTTCTTCAAAAGCATCAATATGTTTATAATCAGATTTCACAGATTCCACTTGATTGTCACTTGCGACTACTTGTGAGGCCTCTTTTTTAACAAAATGTAACTCCAGTAGCTTCAGCATTTCAAAATGGCCCACTCGTTCTTTCCCAAACAGATTACGAAGCCTCATGTCGCACACAATCTGACTTTTCCTACGAGGGTCTCGAAGATTATATTTCTTTATATACTCAAGTAGGATTGCCTGAACTTCAAACTGAGATATAAAAGATTGATCGCCACTTCTCATGTGTGCCACAAGCTCTAAGAGCTCTTTTGAAGCCCATTCAGTTTCCTTAAACATAGATACTCCACCATCAATTTCACATGCAAGACTCTCCCCAGCAGTAAAAGCTTGAGAAGGCCTTCTCAGTTTTTTCTTTAATGAAATGTTGCCTTCATGTCCTGATGAACTTTCTGAACTGATGTCCTGATCCTTGTTAGCGTCATATAATTCATCAGACGATTCCTCATTTTGAGTGACAGCGCATGGATGTCTGGCATTACTAAGTTCTATAGATGTCATTGACAATTTTCCCTTCAGATCTAACCAATAAGCTTTAAACAATACTGTGAAACTATCCGTATCATCAAAGCTAACTCCATTCTGCATGAAACCCAAAAAAGGTAATAACAGCACAACAATACAAATCTTTTTAAAAACCAAGTATAATTCATACAGGTTACAGAAGATCCCCTGAGGTCTGATAAATGTCTGGCAAGAAGAACAAATTTTTGAACACTTCAGAGGTCTGATATATCACAAAGTACAATATGCAATTTTCTCAATTCACAAACCTCAATAAAATAATTTTTTCATACAAAATTGGTAGAAACTAAATTAAACCAAATAAATTCATTTTTCAGTTGGTTTCAGTTCACAATATCCCCATTATTTCCACATAAACATCGCAGAAGTAGGGCATACTGATGATGGAATCAGAAAGAAACTGTCTGCTCCACAAATCATATCTTTCATATTAACAAATTATAAAGAAACAATTAATTTAGCCACCTACACATAATAGTGTACAAGTTGAAGTTAATACCTAAAACGTGAACTTAACAACATACCTTGTGAGACGTGATGATTTCTTTTTAATATTTCTTCTGTACTCCATTGTATTAACATGTATACAAATTTTATTTGCATGACAGTTACTTTTATTGTTTTTGCAGCTGTAGCCAACCTCATCTAGTTTGGGATGAACAGGTTGTTGCTATTTATTTTGTTGCTTGAAAATAATAAACATCAATAAATACATGGGACAATATAAAAAAAAATATATTTAGGTACAAAATATGAGAATATATATTATATGAATTTATATATATGATCCTCGATAGAAAGCGAACCTTCTCTTCACAGGCAAGCTTGTTTTCCTCTATCAATTTCACAGTATTATGGCAGCTCTGACAGAATCCATGAGTTCCTCTGAGAGATACATATTTGTTTTCTTGGTTGATGCATACTTTGCAATAGGAAGTTGTGCACATGTAGCACATATGATAAGCAGTCTTTTGGCAAATACTACAAATGTGCCAACCTATCATACAAAGATATGAAAATTAATGTTCAAGAAAAGTTGTTGGTAAGCTACTACTCTTATTAAGCAGACTAATATAATTAACATATACTATTGGAGTTTGCAAAAATAGAAATCCAAATCAATTTGTAAGGATTAAACAAAGGCAAAAAATGATGACAAATACAAGTGGCAATTGAAGGTGATTGAATGTGGATTTCTCTTATTATCTATTGTTAAAATACCCAAAAGCTTCTTTCAAAACCCATTTTTACCTCAGAAAAGGATAGTTGGTGTGACTAATAGAATAAAAGCATAGAGCAATAAACTTCCAAGTTCCAGCCTGATCTAACATACAATACAACAGATAAAAATACTATGATTGATTCTATTCTTTAGTAAAGAAGCCATGTAGACATCTATTCTTTCACTTCTACAAGCATCTCTGATACACCAATACTATAAAATTATCTTAAATAATGTCCATTGTACTTCACTCTATGAAATGTTTGTTATCCTCATCGACAGTTCAAAAAAATTGTATGAACTCCAAACTCCTAAAATAATTAGGTTGACATCATCGTAAGCATATTATACATCAACTAAAATGTTTTATGAAACATTTCTTGCTTCCCCAAACACAACAATGCCCTTTGAGCCCAGGATCCCCTGGTTCTAGGTAAGCTCCCACCCCACTGAGCTGGGCTAGGAGAAGCTCCACTGCTTGCTATGAAGTTACTGCAGAATATTGTCAAGCACATCGAAAGCAGATACAAGCTAGTGCAGATTCTTGATCAGACATTTCCTTTCACACATAAGCCCCTGTTTGGCAACAGGTTAAAAAACATGGCTTATTTTAGCCATGACCAAAATCTTAAATTTATTTTTAAAAAATTCTAAAAATTATTTTATACCTCATCTTACACAAATTTCAATATTAAGCAACCATTTTATTTCACATTCAACACAATTTTTAATATAATTCACTTTATTTCACATCATACACATTTTTCTAAAAAATTTTACAAAAATTTTCCAAATCATCTTTTTTTCTTCCAACCAAACAGAGCTAAAAGTAACCTATAATATTTATCTAACTTAATACTTACAACATCAAGATAGAAGTATACCACCATTCAGAGACAGTGCAAATGAATCAAAAAATGTATCAGATCGGACAAACAAACAAGGAAAACAAAGACACTAAAAAAAAACAAGGAAAACAAAGAAAATGCTTAGGCAAATTTATACGAGAAGGACGAGATCAAAAGTGGAATAGTACCGCAGTTCCATTTGCCCTTGCCACGGAAGAAAGCCTCCTCACGGTTCACGCACGCAGGATGGTAAGCTTTGTAGCAAGCCCTAAGAAAATAATAACAATAATAGTAACAGCACGCTTGAACAAAGAAGAAAACCAGCTAGATCTTAATCGAAGCCAAAAAACCTCCTGTTGCAGAACACGAGATTCGGATTCGTCCGGTCGAAGCAAACGAAACAAACATCGTCGCGTTCCTTCTTCTTCACGGGCGCAGTTCGTTCCCCCGGATTCTTAGGCGGTCGCCCACGTTTCCGCTTTGCTGGCACACTCGCGGCGTCGTCCACCGTCATCGAAGCGACATCGCTATCCCCCAACACCATCGCAGTTCGGTCCGTATCCTCCACGTCGACTTCCGCAGCATCGCCCACTGTCGCTACTACCATATTCTCTGAAACTTCTTGCATTATTTCGCCTCCAGAACGGGACGGGCCTGGCACAGAAGCAGAAGCTACACCGCCGCCACGACCGGACGTCGGGAAGGAAAGCCCAGGGTCGTTCGTCTCGGGAGATCCCTCCAACATTCCCTCGCCATTAGAATCTTCACAATGCGAAGAAGCGTCCATTGCCGGTAACTGCAACGGTAACTGGCCCTCCTGCAAAGCCGACACCTCGTGCTGCTGCTGCTCGATCTGATGGCGGAAGTCGTCACCATCGCCGCAGAAGATGAGCTGATCCTCGCCGCCTTCCATGGAACAACGGCTAGGGTTGCGCCGAAACCCTGAAGGCTGCCCACGGATAGAGCGGGGTTTTCCTCAGTTGCGCAGAGGGGAGAACTGGCGAGGACGACAAGTGAAAAAGGAGGTGGAGATTTTCCGGCATTTTGCCTTTTTCTTACACCAGATTACACGTGTTGCGCGGTGGAATGGTCGCACGTGCGACTCGCCGCCCGGGTCAGGCAGGTCGGGCCGGGCGGGCCGGGCGGGCCTTGGCCCATTGATTGATGTTGCGCAAGTATAACTGGGCATTGGGCGGGTGGTTCGATGGGTTAGTTAAAGCTCGAAAAATTTTGAATGAGTTTGGTTAACTATTTTTGCCCGTAAGTAGGGCTAAGCCCAGCCCGAGCTCGATTTAACTTAGTTAAAGCCCGGTTAAACTTGATCCAAGCCAAACCCATCCCGCCCATTATTCAGATCTACTTCTCATATCTCATACTTCTAATTAATAATTTTTATTAATTTATATTATCTTTATGATAATGTTGATTTTTTTTTAAAGTTTATTTATATATCTAAGGTATAATTAATAATAAATTTATGCTATCATTTATATTTTTAAGATATATTGATTTATTACTGTTATTATTAAATGAGTCTTATATAATTTGATTGATGATTTGTGTTACTTTGTAAAGTTAAAAATAATAATTTAAATTTTTATCATTAAATATTCTAATATATTAATTTAACATCCGTTAGACAATACTTTCAACATGTTCATTTAGATTTCTTTCGATAAATAATTTTTTCTCTTGAGATATCTTTTGTATTAACTTTTTCAAATCATTCCAATTTTTTTTTTCTTTATGTATGCATCTAAAATTACTTGAGAAGCAAATATACTTATAATATTAATAATTATTATATTGATTATAATTTTTAAACTATAATTTTATCATTATTTTTCTTAACTTCTTCTATGTAATCCTTCAAGATCTTATCTAGAATTATATTCATTTTATCCTTATTTTTAGTCTTACTAGAATACCAAATTTTAAATCCTAAGCTATTAATTTTTTTAGCTTTCTCTCCAACTTATTTTAAAATTATTATTATTAAAATAATAAGCCTAAAAATTATGTTTAAATGCATGTGCTTGAAATAACATAAATTTAATTTTCTACTCACTATTGTAGGAGAGGAAGTGGTTATGTGGCATTAAACGGTAGCTCACAAAATAAAAATAAATAAATAAAATAAGTATTATAAAGATAATATTTTAGTGGGTGTACATAAAAAGGTAAAATAAAAAATAAGTATATCTGCAAGAAAGTAGGGGTAGCCTCAATTGAGATCGTAAGCAGATAAAAACTCCAGTAATAAGAGTTGAGTTATTAGATTTCGCATATATTTAAAAGAAAAGAGAAAAAGTAATAAGATATGGTAAAAAACCGTTAAAAAATCTTATATATTTGAGATAAATAAAAACTTATTGTTTAATAGAATATAATAAAAACAAAGAGTTCATATAACCAACTCACCTAATAGAATAAAAAATTAATTATGATTATACTGTAGGAGAGTGAGTTTATATATGTATCGTACAAGTATATTCATATGTATATCTACATTGGCAAGTATTTATAACAATAATAATAACAATAAACTAAATATTTATTTCACTAGGCAGAGTTAGCTATATGAATACTTTATTTTTATTATCTTCTATCAAATAATAAATTCTCATTTATATCTAAATATATAGAATTATTTCTTATATTTTTTGTCATGTCATTTTTGGCTTTCCTTTTTTCCTCTTTTTACATTAACAAAATTAATAATTTAATTTTTTTTATTAAAGCTTTTATCGATTTACCATTTATATGTTCAAATCATCTAAAGTGATTCTCTTTCTCTGAGCTTATCTTTAGGTTGCATTTGGGAAATATTTCTGATAGAAAAGAAGTATTTTTTTATATAGTTGAAAGTTAAAAATTACGTTTGACAAAATAACTTTTAATGATATTTCAGCCTTTAAAAAGCAAAAAATTATTGCGGGAGAAAATTAAAAAAATAGTTTCTTGGAAAACTATTTTTATTTTAACAAAATCAAGAGTAAAAATACCATCAAAATAATTAAATTCCTAACATTCTTATTATAATTATTAAAAGATATTCAAATTGAATTTTCAGTATTTGCAGATAATATTTCATTGCAATCAGACTAAAAAATAAGATAGTGGTATGTTGAAGATAGTGGATGTCATTTCACCAGAGCACTAAGCACATAATGGATATCTACTTTAATAAATGGGAATAGTAATATCATAGTGAAAATAGTGTATATAGGTGGCAATTTGTACTCGTACCCGATTAACCCACCCCGACCCGCCCCTAATGGGACGGGTATGGGTACTCAAATTTTACCCGCAACACCTGCCCCGCCCCGCCCCGTTATGAAATGGGGCGGGTTCGGGTATGAATCATCTAGACCCGCCCCGCCCCTACCCAATTTAATAAACTTAAATCTGAAAATGATTTCACTCAATGTGGTTCGTAGAATGCATAAATTCCATGAGATGTGGTCTTGTAAAAGAAAGTATCTTTTGCCTCCACATGTTCCACCATACCTCACCTTGCCCATCTATTGTGCCATTCTCACCTGTTGATATAAAAATTGCAGCATAATGATAACTATTAAACAGCCAGTTAACTTGATTACTAATAACAGAAAAGTTTCCTTTTTGTAAATTTATATTCGAAGTTTTTCCACGAACTGAATTTGACAATATCCTAAATAAAAATTTAAGTTTATATTGAAAACCACTTTCAAATTTTAAACAAAAAGTTAAGAAAAGTGAACGCATTTTTGTTAGTAGTAACCAGGCGAATCTTGGTTATCGAGGAAACGGGGCAGGGCGGGGCGGGTACGGGTTTATGAAAATTAAAAGCGGGGCGGGTATGGGTATTTATAAACCCGACCCAAACCCGTCCCGTTGCTATTCCTAATAGTGTAGTAATAAGTGGAAGTACTACAGATGTGCTATAATATGTTTTTGTAAATTTTATAAATGGATGACCCTCAGGGTTGTGGAAGGGCATCCATCTGAAAAACGTAATCTCTTCTTCTGTATTTTTATGTTGTTGATTTTCCATCAAGATATTATCTTTTTTTTTTCTTTTTTATATTATTTATTGATATTATTTATTTGTTGATATCTAGTGTGTTGGCTTAGTTTAGGTAAATCTTTTCTTCCATAGTTTAATATTCTTAGAAAATTTTGTAATTGGTTTAGAGTTTCAAATATATTAGGTAATTTTTTAATTTTAATAATTAAATATTCTTGTAATGCTATTTCTCCTTAATCAATAATTTTTTCAAAATATTTAATTTTTTATTTATATAATTCTATTTTATTCTTCATAAAATAATATCATGCTTTATAAATAAATTTTTGACTATCTCTAGATGTTGAAGATGTTCTGTATAATTTGAAGAAAAGACAAGGATATCATCAATATATACCATAATAAATTTATCGTATGGAGAAAATATAGAGTTTATCTATTTATGAAATATTTGCGGTGCATTTTTTTAATCCAAATGACATTATTTTCTATTGTAAATGCTCAAATGGCGTAGAAACTTTGGTTAATTCTTTTGATTCTTCGTCTTTTAATTTAATTTACCAAAATCCCGACTTAGCATCAAATTTATTAAACTATTTTGCCCTGTTAATATTCTTTATTATATTTCCAGTACTAGAAATAAAGAATTTATCAAATTTAATATTATGATTTGAATTTTTATAATTTATAACTATTCTTATTTTTTCTCTTTTTTTTCTTCAACATAATTTCTTACCATAAAGGCTAGTGAAGAGTGAGAATTATAAGAGTTTTCTATTAATCCTAATTTTTTTAATTCTAAAATTTATTTTCTAAATTCCTCTGTGTTTTGTATTGAATACACTAGGGGTTTTACTCTTATAATTTTTTTAACGTCTAGGATTTCAATTCGCAAATTAAACCTCGAGCTCCTATTGAAATGTATTAATGGATTATTTGAGAATAATTCGTTTAGTGAATCTATGTACTTATTTTTATAATTTTCTATTAGTGATAAAACTTCTGGTTTATAATTTATCCTAATAAGTTAAGTTGATTAAAGACTCTAGGTGTTTTTAAAGTTTTTTTTGTTTATAGTAAATGTATGATAAGTTTATGCATAGTAATAAGTAGGTATTAGCTCAATACATTTATTCCTATAATTATATCATAAATAAAATCTTTACAAATATATATATAAAGAAAAAGCATATTTATATATATTCTTCCTCATCTTGTACTTTTAATACTATATTTTTTACATACTGTGATGAGTTTATAGTGCTATTTATCCATATAAAAAAAACCTTTTTCTTTTAAATCTTCGGATATTTTTTTTACCTAAAGTTGCTTATTAATTATAGTTCTAGTAACACCTGTATTTACTAATACATAAATATGAAAATATTTATAGCCTAAAAACTCTATTTTAATGTATATTTTATTTAAATATTAATTAATTTTATGCAAATTTATATTCATATTTTGTAATTAAAAATATAAGTAAATCAAATAATTTATATTTTTTTCTTATTCTGATTATTATTTTTTGTTCATTGTTTCTTATAATAGCATTTATTTCTCCTTTGCAGTCTGATCTTGTCATTTCTTCCACTATTGTTATGTCATTATTAAATACTCATCTGTTTTTACATTTTATAATATCATAGTAATCTATGCATATTTTAACATTGATTCCTATTCTTATTTTAGTAAAATTGTTTGATTGTACTAAAATATCTTCAAAAGAATAAAATTCATATCCTACTTTAATTTCTTTGAGATATTTTGTATTTCTTTCTATTTTATAAAAGTATATTCTTTTAAGATTATCTTGAGTTTCTTCATTAATTAAAGTATTTATTATATGTAGATTACATTCTCTTAATCTTTTGATATTTATGAGTTTTCTTTAAATATTTAGTTGTATTGTTTCACAATTTATTTATAAAAGATAATATTTCTTCACGATATTTTGTCTTATTAATATGTCAAAGGTGCTTCTTTCATCACTATATATAATTATAAATTCTAAATTATGTAATTCATCATTTATATTTATAATCATTATATTATAAACATTTGTTTTGAATGTTAATTTATGAATCTTTTTTATCAAAAGTATAGTACCGTTTCTTCTCTGTTTTCATTATATTATTTTCAATTAATTCAGATTTTATATTAACTAATTATGATGCTTCGATATCTATAAAAGCTTTGAGTGTTATTATTTTCAATATTTTCTTGACTTAGATCTTTTATGATTAATTTTTTTGATTGAAGGTTTAAAGAATTAGTTCTAGCTAGGGGGTTTTTTGGTTATACATTTATTTGTAGATAATCTTTCTACATTTATTTGTAATTATTTCATGAGGGTTTTGGGGGAATATAATTTTTTCTTATTTCTTCTAAATTTATATTCCATTCTATAAGAAGTTATATATCTTTATTGGTTAACTGTATAGGGTATATAATTTTTGAGTATTAATTATGAAGATCATCTAGATATATGTTAGATTTCTACATTATTAGTTTCGAAGAAGTAATAATCTCTAAGTAAAAGTTAAAGGTTGGCTTACTTTTAGCTTATGAATATTTTCTAATTTATAAAAAATTATTAAACTTTGATTTAAATTTTCATCTTTTAGGCTTATAGAAAAATTAATTTTTTTTTTAAATTTATTACTTGATATAATAGATTAGATTGTATTACACTGATAAGAGATTATTGTTATCATTAATCTATTATCTGAAATTATTAGAGTTATTGGTGAATCAAATCTTGCTCTAAAATTTACTTTTATTGTGATCTGTATATATCAAGTGTAGATGTTTTATTTTACCTGTATCTTTTACTTTTTTTAATATTTCATTAATTTTATTCTTTGTGATTATTTATAGTATGGTCATTGCCGTAGATTTTTCTGAGCTATCTGTATTTTCTTTCAAATATTCTATAAAATGTATTATTCTTTTAGTTAATTATAGGCTAAATTTTTTTTTGTATATGTCTTTTTCTTTAGTATTACTTTTTAGTTTATTATCTTTTGATGTAAGTTATTATCAAATATAAATTATTCATTATATTTATTATTTGTTGAACCAATTATTCTTTCTTTCTTTTTCATTACTATCTTCTTCTTTTAACATTAGTATGTATATATTTTTTTCTCCTTTTTTTTCTTCATATTCTGAAGTTGTTTGAGAGAATGATTTTGTATTATTAAAGGATATCTTATAATGCATTTCGAATAAATTGGATAAATATTTCTATATCGTAAGGTAAATAAAAAATTTCTATGCTAAACAAAAAATGATCCATACCATATAAAACTACGTGTTGATGTCATTGACTTGGGTGTCGCATGCGCCTTGCTTGCCCACATGGCTCTTTATTGTTGTGTGATAAATTGTGAATTTAATAACCATTTATAATTTTTTGAGCCAAAGAGTTCAAGGTGAATCGAAAAGTTATTGAGTTTAGATGCTTACCACTTAGGTTGTTCGGAACCTAATAATAGGGGACCATATGAGGTGGTTGACCCAAGTGATGTCGAGGGGTCATTTTTGGATGGTATAGATATTTTTTACTTCATGTATGTATTATACTAAGCAAAAAAAAAAAATATTTAGAAAAAAGTGTATAAACTAAGTAGGGCTATCAATGATTCAGATTTGGATTAGGTCAACCACGATTCGGATCTAAATCTATAAACTTCAAATTAGATCAGACATAATTGACATTCTTCCTCTTTTTACATAGGTAAAATTCAATAATATAACTTTCTTTATTGAAGCTATATCGACCTACAATTTATAGTTCAAATCATCTAAATTGACTTTCTTTAAGTTTATTTTCAATTAAAATTACTCTTTAACGTTCTCATGAAGATACTTACTTTTCATCTCGTTCTTTCATATATACCCACTCATCTATTTTAATATCCTTATTTTTATAACACTTATTTTATTTATATATTTCAACTTTGTAAATCAACATTCAACATTATATAATATCACTGATTTTATAATTATTTTTTTAAATTTAACTTTTAAGTCTAAATGAAAATTTTACATCACATAATATACAACAACAACAACTAAGCCTTAATCCCACTAGGTGGGGTCGGCTACATGAATCCTTTGTTTCCATTGCGCTCTATCAGTTACCAAATTCTTATCTAAGTTTAAGTAATTAAGATCACTCCTTATAGTTTCTTGCCATGTCTTCTTTGGTCTCCCTCTTCCTCTTTGTACATGGGCAAAATCCAATAACTCAATTTTTCTAACTGGAGCTTCAATTGGCCTACGATTTAGATGTCTAAATCATCGAAGCCGACTTTCTCTAAGTTTATCCTCAATTGGTGCAACACCAACTTTCTTTCGGATATACTCATTTCTCATTCTATCCTTTCGTGTATATCCACACATCCATCTTAACATTCTCATTTCTGCAATATTTATTTTATTTGTATGTTTCTTCTTTGCAGGCCAGCATTCAACACCATATATCATCGCTGGTCTTATTACAGTTTTATAAAATTTACCCTTAATTTTGGATGAAATTTTTCTATCGCATAACACACCAGAAGCATTTCTCCATTTTACCCAGCCTGCTTGAATCCTACTAATAACGTCATTATCTATTTCGCCATCATTTTGTATAATTGATCCAAGGTATCTAAAGCGCTCACTCTTCTTGACAATTTGATCACCAATTGTCACATCTCCAATATAAGTATTTCTTTCTTGACTAAATGTGCACTCCATATATTCAGTTTTTGATCTACTGAGATGCAAATCTTTAGATTCTAGAGCATTCCTCCAAAGCTCTAGTTTCGCTTTAGCTCCCTCTTTAGTTTTCTCAAT
>JAEMOT010002226.1:250815-281805 GCA_019297695.1 Apostasia ramifera
GTATATTATTAAATTCCTCAGCAACACGTCCAACATGTCCATTTAAATCTCCTCCAATAAATAATCTTTCCTCCTGAGGTATCTCTTGTATTAACTCTTCTAAATCATTCCAAAATTTTTCCTTTGTGCTCGCATCTAAGCCAACTTGGGGAGCATACACACTTACAATGTTAATAATCATTCCATTGATTATAATTTTTAAAGCCATAATTCTATCACAATTTCTCTTAACTTCCACTACATGATCCTTCAAGCTCTTATCCAGAATTATACCCACTCCATTCTTATTTTTATTCTTACCAGAGTACCAAAGTTTAAAACTTAGGCCATCAATTTCCTTAGCTTTCTCTCCAACCCATTTTGTTTCCTGCAGGCACAAAATATTAATCTTTCTATGAATCATAATATCCACCAACTCCATTAGCTTGCCCGTCAGGCTGCCTATATTCCAAGTTCCTAATCTAATCCTACTTACTTGAGTTCTACTATGATGGACTAGCTTCTTTACCCGCATCCGTCCATGATGTGGGGACCCTTGCTCATTTTTCACTACACCCGGGCGCCGATGCAGCGGCCCTTGCTCATTTTTCACTGTATTCAGGCAATACAGCGCGTCGCTTCCAGGGAACGCCCTAGCTTTAACGCAATTTTCTAAAGGATTCATGTCATGATTGATTCGACAAATTTTACGCTGGCTGTCGACTGCCTAACGCAACCCTCCGCGTTTCTCATCCGGGACTTGGGACCCGACAACGACGCGTTTTACATCACATAATATACTAGATATATTTTTTATCTTGCTTAAATCTTTGCTAACATCACTATCTATTTCACTATTATTTTATACAATTAATCTATAATATCTAAACTGCTCACTCTTCTTGATAACTTGATTATTAATTATCATTTTTTCCACTACAAGTATTTTTATCTTGACTAAATTTACATTCTATATATATTTAATTTTTGATCTGTTAAAATAATTTTTTTTAAATTTTAATCTATTTCTTCACAACTCAAGTTTTACCTTAGCAATTTTTCTAATCTTAACAACAAAGAAAATATCATTTACAAAAAAACATAAGCTAAAACACTTTTTCTTGAATTCAAAACCTCTATGACCAATATAAAGAAATATAAAATTAAAACTAAATCTTAATATAATCTAACTTAGGGGGCATTTGGTTCGTTATTATCTTGATATTATGTTATATAATCTAAATATCATGACATCTAAATATTATATTTTGACTAATAATTTTATAATCTAATTAAAAATTAATTGTAGATTTCATTAAACCAAATAATTTCTTTCTATAGATAACATAACATAACATCAAAATAACATTGAACCAAACGCTCCCTTAAATAAAAAAGGAGCAAATTACACCCAAATCCTTAAGTTTAACACTTAATAACACGCAGATCCATATTTTTAAAATTATAACATCAGAATCCCTGAATTTTAATAAATTATCAAATGGATCTTTTTTTATTTTTTTATTATTAAAATTTTTTAAAATTATTATTTTACCCCTTAGCCTCTCTCCCTTTCCTTCCTAGAAAGTACCTTCTTATCCTATTCTCTTATTCATTTGTTTCAGGAAAAGATAAATACCAAAAATCCATTTTCATGCCATAGAAAAATACATACACACGTATTAAAATTTCTTGAATTTCATTAATTACATCATTTATTTAGAGGAAGGTATTACCATTTATATTCAATAACACAGCAGTTAATACACTCAGTAAGTAGCCGGCCTAGATATTAGATACAAAGCTTACAGCTGCCCGGCGAGATTCAGGCTCATCACCACCTGGACCTGGAAGTAAATGGCAACAAAAAGGGGGCATCTTTATGACAAATAAAATAACCATGCTATTTTGTTGCAAATCTACTCATAGTACATTTTACAGACTGAATTATAACTGTTTTTTTATAAAAATATTTGAAAAATATAAAAAAAAAGAAAGATGATAGAAAGAGATAATAAAGGTCTAATTGAGATTCCAATATACATGATTTATGAAAAATCATCCGATAAAATAGAAAGTAGTGTTTCATGTTCAAGACAATCACAGTGGAAAAAATGTAGCTTTCCAAAAAAAAGAAAAAGAAAAAAAATGCAACAATTTGTATTTATTATACATATATATATATATATATATTGTAAAAAATCAAAATAAAATGTGCACTGCATAACATGACTCCAATGGGGTATATTTATTCACATTACACATATTTACTGTACCACATGAAATAAGTAGAACACAAATAAACTAGACAAGTAATGGAGAGCAGAACATAGGATACCAAAACAAGTAAACAGCATTTTCATAACATTAATGAAAACACAGAGATAAGCTAACTTTTGAGGAAACATTATTGATGATAGATATTTTGGGCGAAATTACATAAAGGTAATTAAAAAATTATCAAAAATATACCAGTTCTGACAACATTTGTGTATTTAATATAAGCATATTTTTGTGTCAGTAAGCATATTAATCACATCACGATGAAAGCAATGCCAGTATTTAGCAATAACTAATGAATTTGATTACCATTATGATCACACTGGGAGAGCCACAAGTCAATGTGATCTATGATGTGCTGTCTGACTTTCTGCACTGCTTCAGGAGACGTGCAGTTTTCAGCATTACCTGAAGAAGGAAAGCATTATATAATACTATGAAACGGAGACGCTACATTGCCAATTATTCTGATTCAATCTTGTGACGCCATAACGGAAATTTTATCCCTTCAGTAGAGAATCAATTACAACTATAAATAGTTGTCTAATAGTAATTAATGATTGAACTTTTTAACTTATGGCCAAATACTTGTAAAAGAGTGTTTTTACTTTAATATGTAGCAAATAATTGTCAATAGCAAGTCATTGATTGAAGTACTTTGATATATTATTGAATATTGTAAAAGTGTTTGCTTCAATTTAATTACTTTGATATGTGGCGAGTAGTTGTCAAAGAGCGAGCCATTGATTGATGTAACCATAGATTGAGTTACATCGAAATTCATCAAATAGTTGTATAAGATCACGCCTTCAGTTGAATTGCTTCGATATGCCAAAAGCAAGCCATGGATTGAAATAGTTTGATAAGTTATCAAATAGCTTAATATTTGAACAGCTGCAAATTTAAGAAATGGGATTAACATATAACTCACAAAGGAAATTAAACACACCCATTGCCATCCCTACCGACAAAAAGCTATGCAAGGAAACAGTACCCATACATCTCCATGCCAATACTTTAAGGATGAAATGTTGTTGAAGTAGAACATAAGACAGTAACAAAGGTACCTTCAATGCTTAAGGGAGACTGGGGGCACCCTCTCAGATCTGTGCCATGACCACAGTTGTGGCACTTGATGATATAGGCAGGCACTGAGCAATTACAAGAAAGTATTAGAAAGAGAAATGGCTAAAGAGAAAAAAAAGGCAGAATCCCCAAAGAATCCATGCATCTTCTAGTACAAACTAAATTACATAGGCAGGAAATGAAATAGGATAATGAATATAAAATTATTATCATCATAAAATAACTTTAGCTTGACTAGTTTGATGGCTTTATGAATCTTTATTCTCCAAATATTCCTAGTTGAAAATTTAAGTCAAAGATGAGAAAGACTCGTCATTAATACTAACACTGAGCTTACTTGGACAAACTTGAATAGCTATTCCGACCTAATTCTTACGGAATAACAATTCCCATATTTACTTGACGTAGTAGTTATTCCATGAGAAATCTCTATTCCATAAATTATAGAAAATCATTCCTTACCTAAAATATAAAATATTACATTTGCCAGTGGTATTTTTGTACTTTTTCTAAGGGTATTTTACAACTTGTTTTAGCTATTTTAGAGTATTTTAGTACAACAATAATAACTAAAGCTTTATCACACTAGGTCATGTTGGCAACTTAAATTTATTGTTTCTATTACACGATGTAAGATCATTCCTTACAATTTTTTGATATGTCTTTTTCGCCTTTTTTCTTTACTTTATATGAGAAAGATCTAATAATCAAATTTGTCTTATTGAAGCTTCTATCGGCTGATGTTATATATGTTCAAACTATCTAAGCCGACTCTCCTTTTATTTATTCTCAATTATGACTATTTCAACCTTCTTGTGGATATATTCATTTTTTATCTTACCTTTTTACGTATACCAACCCATCCACCTTAACATCCTTATTTCTGTGACATCTCATATTTATAAGTTTAGGCATTGTAGAGCAATATTTAGCATTATATAACATCGATGACGTTACAACTGTTCTACAAAATTTATCTTTAAGTTTAAATAAAAATTTTCTATTACACAATACATCAAATGCATTTCTCCATTTTATCCATCCTGCTTGAATTTTACAAATAATATCATAATTAATTTTACCGTTATTTTATATGATTGATGCAAGATGACTAAACTACTCATTTTTTCTGATAACTTGATCAACAATTATCATCTCTCCAATATAAGTATTTCTATCTTAATTAAATTTATACTCTATATATTCAATTTTTGATCTACTAAGATGAAAACTTTTATATTTTAAGATAGTTTTTATAATTCGAGTTTCATCTTAGCCCCATCTCAGAGTTTGATCAACAACAAAAATATCATCTACGAAAAGCATACATTAATGCCCCCTTTTTTATGTGTCCAGTCGTAATCTCTATAACCAATGCAAAGGAATTTCGATTTAAAGCTGAACTTTGAGGTAATCTAACTGTAATAGCAAAGTCCTTAGTAAGACCATCTTGTATCCGAACACAAGTAATAAACTTTTTATATATGTCCTGAATAATTTGAATATAAGCAGTGTAAATCTTTTTTTTTTTAAAACTCTCAAAAATATTTTTCTTAGGACTTTATAATTTTTTTCTGAATCAATGGCAACCAAATGCAAATATTCTTTCTTTCCCTAAATATCTCGATTAAAGGTTTTAATAAATAAATAACTTTTATAGTAGATCTGCTTGACATAAAACTAAATTAATTCTGTAATACCCTAGTATCAAAACGTAATCTATACTTGATCACTCTCTCCTAAAGTTTTAAAGTATGTCTTATTAATTTAATTCTTCTATAATTAACACAATATTGCACATTATTTTTAAAATAAATAAATATCAATATACTCTTTTATCATTCATTTAATATTTTTTAGTCTTCAAAATTATATTAAACCTATTGAGCCAATAAACTCCTTCAACTTTCATATATTTTTAAATATTCATTGAAATATTAACTAGTCCTACTGCTTTTTTACACTTCATTTTCTTTAAAATTTTTCAAGCTTCACCTTCACTAATACGTTGAATGTAAGAATAATTTTTATCTTTTTTTGGATGATAAATTTAATAACACAACATCATTGAAAAATTTTAAAGATCAATCGTAATAACACAACATCATTGAAAATTTTTTCAAAGTAATTTTTTCATCTATATTGAATATCTTCTTCTTTAAAAGATACTTTTTGATTATTTTTAATACATTTTACTTGAGTCAAGTATTTAAGTTTTTTACCTCTTACTTTAGCAAACTTGTATACGTGTCTTTCCCGTTCTTTAGTGTTTAAGTTCCTATATAGATCCTCAAAAAATACATTCTTTGCATTACACACTACTTTTTTAGTCTTCGAGCCATTTTATATTTCACTAAATTTTCTTTACTCTTGCATTTATACTTGTCCTTGTAATAAACTTTTTTTCTTTAATCTTCTGCTGTAAACTTTCTTTCCACCAATAAGAATTTTTATTATTTAGAGTATTTTTTATGTTCTCCTAGCATATTTTTTGTAAACTTATGAATGCACTAAGCAATTTTTAACTACATAAAATCAGTTTCCCCCTCAATGTCCCACTGCCCAAGTTCTAGAACTTTATTCTTAAAGATCTTTCTATTCTAATTTTTTAAATGCATGTTGAAGTACCTATATATGTGTTAGAATTAAAATTTTCAATGCATGTTGAAGTGCTAATAATCTCAACTTGTGTACATGCCATGGATTTTATTTTATAGTAGTAAGTTTGGCAATAAATATTTGGATATGAGTCATTTTGTTTAAACATCATCACTTAATCCTTAGTTTATTAACTTTGGACCGGTCAAAACAACCATGTGGTTTGTCCTGACAAGACCAGTAAGCCAACTGTCATAGGAATAATAAGTCCCAGCAAGCAATTTTCTTAATTACAATTGTTTCTTCCCTTCCATTTTTTTCACCTCTTGCTGCCGTGGAGAGGAGAGGGAGAGCTACTTCTGTTTGGGTTCCATACAGTGAAAGAAAGAGAGGAAGGGAAATAAGGGAAGCTACTTCCACCTTCCTCCACATCAACTCCTTTACCTCATCTTCTTCATTTTGAACAAGCAAATGGACGGGAACTTGGAGAGGAGAAGAGAACTCCACTTATTTTGCTTGCATGGCTAATCCAAGGTAGGCATTAGTTGTTAATAAGTAGTATAAACATCAAATCCTATAACTTGATAATTTCAGCTATATGAATATATTTGCACATGTGTAAAGTGGTGTGTTCAGCTTTACAGTATATTGAATTTCCATAAATTCTGGCATGTATGTTGAACCATTGGAATGCTGCTGGGGCATCCTAGATTTTGTTCCATGAAAAAGCTTTATGCTTATTTGATATAGATTACTATGCTTGCATATATTATTGCTGAAAACCATGATTATTTGTGCTGAACATAGAACTACTTTTTCTATAACTTATTAATGTTGTTTATGTTTGATCTTTATTCTTGCAATTATTAGTTGTATTTTTTTTGGGCTTAGCAAATGATAATTTAGTTTGGAAACTTGAAAACCTGCTGCCCCTTGACTTCCCTTGTGATTAACCATAGTATGAAATGCTTATTCAATAATAAGTTTGTGCTATAATTATTTAATCTAATTGTGTGATGACGTCCATACATTACTTGGAAGTGTTAGCCCTCCAAGAGATTGGAACTGGTAGAGCTAGAACTATTAAAACCTAAAATCTGAAATAAAGTATGTGTTCGTGCTTGTGTAACGAATACGAGTTCAAGTATAGGCAATGTACGAGCCGTCAAATTTGACTTGATAATTGGAGTAAAATGTGACAATTTTAAACATGATAATAAAGATTAAATTAAGTTTCTTGTTACGTTTATACCTCTGCTTTAGCTTAAGCTCAGGAGATGACGATCTCCAATCTGCCGCTGAGAGCTATGATGATCCTGTCACTGAGGGTTATGACTGATAGAATGATTAATAATGATTTAAGGCGACAACGTTGATAATGATCTAACACTGACGTTGATAAGATCTAATGCGACAACATCCAAAGTGTGGAAAAGACAGTTGTGGCGTCAACCAAGAAACAAGGGCCCTAATGTGTAATATTGATTAATAATTAAAATAAGACTTGACTCGTGATTTTAAGATTACATTCATACATTATATTGTGAACATTCCTATTTAATTATTCTAATTATTGTTTATTAATTTTACTTGTGTTAAAATTAAGATTGCATGCTCGCTTAAAATGTTTTTATTTAATTTGTTAGTGGAAGTGTCAACTTAGTATGGGGTTGGATAGCTGATGCCTATTTTAGTAGGTACTGCTGCACTAAGCATACCTTTACCCACAATAGAGCCAATAATAGGAAAGAAGCTACATCAGGCAAATATAGTTGCCTACAGGGAGCACGTGAGACTAAATGGTTGGCTAGCATGACTTTTAGCTAGTGTGCTGTCCGGTTCACCAGTTATTTCTAGAGAACGTTATAGCACATATTAGAAACCACATCAATTATAATCCTAGCCTACAACGCACATACTCATGTTCGGACTGAGTCATCCAGTAGAACTAGTAGGTCATGAATTGAGTCTGTATACATTTGATTTTCTTCAATATCGAATGTATGAGTCTAGGTTAGCATTCGCATCTACATTTCAAACTAGGGATTTGCAAAAATCGATGTCTTTATTTTATGTTATTTATTTTTGCACTAAATTAAATAAAAAAATCAGCAAAACAATTATAGCAAGCTATTGTAATTAAGTCCAAAAAATGTTTATAAATATATTTATGATAATTAAGATATTTAGATCTCCAAACTAAATTTATTTTAGATTTTAGTTAAATTAAGTTAAATGAATAAGTTTAACATTTATCACTAGATGAGGGGAGAAGTCGAGATCTCAAATTTTTCAAATCGGGTGATTATCAAAACTCAACAGTATAGCCATGATTTTTTATCACTAGTGAGGCCATGATTTTTTATTTCCTTTGAGTGTAGCCATACCCATGAATGTCCATAGTCAGTTCCACTTTGATACTTATCATTTAGAGCTGATTGAATTAATCATTGTTAAGTAGATCATTTTTAATTTTCGATTATTAGTTATATTTAAATTGATAGAAATTCTATCATTTTCAAGGAGAGGCTACAACAAATTGATGCAACCTACTCGATAACACCAGTACCTAATTCATACTCGACAGAGTTGAGTTCTCCCACCTAGAGAGAATTGATGGGAACACATTATAGTTTGTATTTGATTATATTCAAATTTGCTTGATCCTAATAGCAAATTCAGATTTCAGCTAATTTGGAATGATTTAAGACCGGTTGATATTCATTGAAGATTTGGAGTCAATTTAGAAGATAGATATACCATAATTTTTTATTGTTATATTTGTTTTATTCAGCATGAGTGTATTTGAAATGTATTTTCTGCTTTTTATTTTATTTCTTAGTTATCATGCATGGAGATTTTTATATAAAGAGATCGTCTCTTATTCTAAGCAATAATGATTATGATATGATATTTGAATTTTCTCAGATCCTAAATCCAAGTTAAGGGGTTAATATTCCTGTGAAAGAAAGTGTGGGGGTTAGCATTAAGTGAGAATCCTTTAATTAGCTTAATTATTTATTATAAAAAAATTGAATATCTCATTCTCCCGTCTTTATATGTGTAAGTCAACCCGCACACTTCACACGTGCGGCCACTGCTGCCACCCACACTTCGAACGTGCAACCACATCGCTATTCTGTCGATCCCGTCTGTGATGAGCTGTCATCCCACCGATATCACTTGTTTGCTCAAGTTGCTGCGAGGTATTGAGGCCGCTCTTCTTGTGTGACCGTGTCAGGCCTCCCCACAAGCATTGCCAGCTCACATGCATCGCACTGAGCCCGCTTGCGACATACCATTGACTCATCGAGCTCGCTTGTTTGCTCGATTTGCACATCATGCGCGGTCATAACAACAAACAGAAGGCCACACCTATAGCCTTGTGAAGCATGTGTATCTTTCCTTGCATACCATCATTAGTGGCCTAGTGAAGTCATATTTGTCATTAATTTCTAAATATCGAATTTGATTTGTTGAATTTCAATTAATCCCTAATTCAATGAAAAATTTTTAATTACTAGTTTTAATTTAAAATAATTTACTTCGCAGGATTGTAAATTTTATTCTATCATCTATTTAAATTTTAAAAATATTTCACACTTAATTAGAATAATTTACTATTTAAATATTGCTATTTTAAAATTAAATATCATTCTATTTTTTTGTCCCGCATCAGAATAGCATTTTTATCATATTCTCCATTCAAGCTTGCAACATATTACTAGCGAGTGTCAAGGAGCTCATGTTATATTGCATGTTATGTAGCTTTCATCCTGAGGAGCTCTTGTTTTATTTGTAAAGACAATGATCTTGATATTCAGCATCACCTTAGTAAAGCAAATGTGTTTCTTTGAGCAGAAAGTTAAATGTATCTGTAGCTTGAATATTGACTTAGAAGCAAAGGTTGATGATAGACAGAAAGATCATAGTTGGAAGTAGTATTACCAACTGTAAGACTCTTTGTATGTCAATGATTATATAATTTGCTTTGTTGGAGCAAATTCAAACTTCACAGATAAAAGATCCTAAGTTAGAGAATCTCAAGAAAGAAGTCAGAGATCGTTTAAAACCATAATTAGTATTAGATTAGGCTGGTACTTTAAAATTGGAAAGCAAGCTGTGTACTCCAAATACTTCAAGACTTCACAGGAAGATACTCCAAGAAGCACACTCAACTAGATATTCGGTTCATCCTGGCAGCACGAAGCTGCATCAAGATCTCAAGGAGTAGTTTTGGTGGATAAGGATGAAGAAAAGAGTGGCTGAAGTTGTGTCTAAGAATAGAACTAAGAGCATATTACTATAAACTTTATGGTCGGTTTACCCAAGTCTTGATAAATAAATGATTGAAGTTTGAGTAATTGTACATAGATTAACCAAAACAGCTCATTTTCTGCCTGACAAATGAATTTTTACAAGTGAGAAGCTTGTGGTGATACAAATGGGTAATACTATGTAGTTATATGAGATACCAGTGACTACTGTCTTTGATTGGGATGGCAGGTTCATATCCAGATTTTCGAAGAAGCTATAGAAGATAATGGGAACAAAGCTGAATTTTGGCATGACCGTCCACTTGCATTCAAATGGACAATCCGAGCACACTATTTATACCCTAGAAAATTTAAGCGCTTGTGTTTTGATTTTAATGGTAATTGGGAAAGATCACATACCACATTCCTAACATGGAAATATTTTCCTCTTCCTAAATTACAATAAACCCTCTCTCAAATGTAAGTGAGAAGAAGAGGTACAATGTTCTCAAGGAAGACATAACTAAATATAATTCAACAAGAAATAAAGAAAAAAAATTAATTACAAATACAGGATTACATAGATAAATAATTTCTAACACACTGCAATTGTGGATATAAGTGAAGAGATTGTCATCATCAACAAGATGAATTTCCACAATAAAATATCCAAAATGTTAAAGCTAGCTAAATAGTGCATAAATAAGAGAAAACCAACGCAGACTTGCACTTATACCAGTTAAAATTTCATATAATAGTAGGATATAAATATAATCATCAAGGCAAGTTCCTCTCCACTAAGCTAAGAGAACACCACAGAAACAAGCCTAATGTTGCATCTATTTTAATTTCTAGAGTTCAAAAGTTCACCACAACAAGTATGTCAACTACTGCATTTCTAATGCTCTGTAGCAATACCATAACAATACTAAAACTTTAATACAACCTTCTTAAAATTTTGTTAAAGCTTACTGTCACTATCTGGGGAAGATGTTTGCTTCGATGCATGGCGCCAAGGATCTTGTGAGCCATTTGTGAAAATAATCTTTGAACCTGTACATAATATTGGAAACATTACTATTTGATTGGATATAGCTTATCAACATTTTCTATTGCAGGTTGAAAATTAAACTCAAGGCAGCTAGCTGTCAAAAACTCAACCAAGTACAAGTACCTAAACAAACATTGAAGTTAAACATAGCACATCAGGCCTAAATAAGTTCAACCATATTAAATCAAATAATGAGAAACATAAAAAGACAGTACAAAGAATATATATAATATAAAATGGATCAATGTGAGTATAAGTATACACACACAGACACATAGACACACACATATATATTTCAACATTATTCAGAAATTGCATAAAATTTTATCCTGTAGTTGGGGAACATAAGTGGATTCTTCTATAATCTAATTGATCATACAACAAAAAAAAGGAAAGACTGACTGCTTGGGTAATTTTGTTTGGAGGAAAAAACCCAAATGTCTTGTAACCGTTTAGGAATCAAAATTTTTAGTCAAGGCCTTTCTAGCTATGACTAAAAAATTTTTTTTTTATAAAAGCAGCAGCACCACCGCTTACGAGCAATTTTCAACTTGATTGAAGCATACTTGAGGAATTTGACCAGGTAGAGCTGGGAAAGGAGGAGGGATGTGATTGCAGCCTCTCATCGCCATGGTCAGAGGAGGAAGTAAAGTGGCTACCATTCAATCTCAGAGGCATAGGGAACGTGCAGGTTGAAGACTCGTTGGCCATGGTTCACGGGATTTATGGAGTTCCGTCAGGTATGGTGGGGTTTTTGGGCCCTGTGTATGTCTTTCCCGCTGGGGGAGAAAGGAAGGATGAAATTTAGAGAGAATGTGGATGGGAGAACTCTGATTCCAATGCTATGGAAGAGGACCAACAGCTTGTTGCTGGTGTCATCTCCATTTCACCAACTCTGCAACTTGAAGCACATGAAGGCTCCAGGTTCGGTCTAACAGCAAGAATAGTTTGTGGCAGCACCATTTCAAACCAGCAAGAATAGCAAGACCTCCGTTAATGGAGTCCAAGCTTCCATTGGCCATGAAATCTCCAAGCATCATAGAACCCAAACTGCAAGAGCTGGCAGCAATGGAATAGAACAAAGGTGAGGAGATGAAGGCAACAAAGCACAGCAACACATCTGTACGTCCAAAGCTCATGGGAAGCTCACAAATCACCTAACAAGTGTGCTCCCTCCAGCCAGGGGGTTGCCACATTTATTGCGAAGGTTTTTTTGGTAGATATGATGCTTCTATAAATTTGAACAAATATTAGTGTGGAGGCCAAAACGGCCACATTTTCATGCAGGCTTCCCAGCAAAACAATGCTCTCATTGCTGCAAAAACAGTCCCAAAACGGTGCACAGAAGGTGTTCAAAAACATGTTAAAAGAGGGATTGTGTGAATTCTGGAGTGAAAATGAATGAGAAGGGGTCTATGACTACCTGGGAAAACCACCAAGACTCTAGCTGGGGAGGGTGATAAGGAAATGAAGTGCAAGGTGCTTGTAACAATGTTGCTACCAAAATCAGTGCACAGATGTTGGAAACTTTGAGGATGGCAGCTGATTCGGAGAAGGCAGCAGGTTCTATGGCTTTATTCAACAGTAGAACTACACCAACCAATCGTGAACTCACTTCAAACATTTCCACATCCATTCCTACCAACGGGATCTCCAAAAGAGCTACTATTAGCTATGCAAATTCGGTGAATGATAAAGGGTTGAATGAAGGTGCACAAAGAAGTGGTGGCATTTCGATCCCCAAAGACATCATTGCACAAGCCATGGCGTATAAAAATGAGATTGTAGCCGTTGATGCTAAGGAAGCTAGACGTATCTCAAGAGAGTGGAAATTTGCCTTGGTTGGAAGACTTTGGGCAGCACATTCCCTTTCACTTTGTACTCATGGAAGCTCAAAAGAAGTGGGGAATGCATATGGGCTTTAAGATGACCGAAATTGGATCTGGTTGCTTCATCATGAAGTTAGCCAATATGAAGGATAGAAATGAAGTATGGTTTAGAGGACCAAGAGCATCATAGGCCAGGCAGTTGGATTTGATGAGTGGACACCACAATTTTGACCTTCTGCCAATATAGTTACTTCGACACCTCTATGGATCAAACTTTCTAGGCTTTCGCTCAAATTTTAGAGATCTAAAGTCCTTGCCATAATTGCTTTTAAAGCAAGAGAGTCATTGATGATTGATAGCCTTATAATAGACAAAGTATGTGTCAAGATGGATATGTTATGATCGTTACAACCCCGAGTTTGGGTTAATGAAGCGGCATAGCGTTACTACCAGAAGACATGTCATCTTTGTGCTTCAAGTGTGGATCGAAGGGACACACTGGTAGGCAATGCCCCGCGTCATCCAATGCGCAACCTCTCCAACCAAATAACAATAATAGTAAGAGACAGACGCAACAAAGCTTTGATGGCTCAAGCACAATGAAAGGAAAGCCTAGTAGTACACCACAACTTTTTCAAGAAGGAGAAGTGGGGCCAAGTGGGACCATTGAAATTTGTGGCTAATAGGATGAAAAAAGGAGAAAGGCAAAACCAAAATCTAGGACAAATTAGCCCTTGGGTGGCAACAAGAAACAAGGTTGTGGAGCAGTTCTGGCAGCTATTATGTGCAGCAAAGGGATGTTTATGACTCACAACAAAAGCCTAAATCACCTATAGATGTTACCAGATGGCAATCAAAGCAAAAGGTAATGTTCCCTTTATATTTTGTTTGGCGTTGAATCATGATTTGGAGGTAAATATTAGAAATGATAGAGGACAAATTTGCCTTTTTTGAAGCTTTACTAGGAGCTAGATGAAAGATGGAGTGCGATTGAAATAAACATGAAAGGAAAAGGGCATTACTATCTTTGTACACAAAGATTGAGCCCTACTTGCTAGCCCCCAAAGGTTTGTTATAGCTATTTTTGAGTATTTAAAAGCCAAATTAGATGATTTAATGGGATATGTTAGAGAGAATTACAACCACCAAGATATGAAGAAGTTTTTAGCATTTGGAGGGTATCCAAACTATAGCACGATGAGGAAGAGGAGATTGAATATTCACTCCTTTGAGTTAGCCACAATCGCCGAGAGAAAGCATATGGTTTGGGCTCATTATCTTTTTCTACTTTGCGTTTCTCTTTCTTATTTCTCTACTTCTGCTCTTCCCTAGTCAGAATTTTTTTAGCACTTTTATTTTGTTATTACATGTATGTCGGGATCATATTACTTCTCCATCATTAGTAGACATACATCAATATTTTAGATCTTTTATTTCATCATATTTCCCCAATTCTCATTAAATAAGTATCTTTGAAATTAGCAGACAATGGCAAAAAATTATAGAATAGTGATGTCTTGTTCTTTGGTTAGGAAAAGAAATCTAAATAGGACGATACTCTTCCATTTGATCCACTACGGTTGTAAAAGGTTGACCTTACTTCACATCAATACAAAAGAATATTTACAAAAAATCAAAATATACATATCTCAGTCCTTTCTACTAATCTTCTTATAATAATCCAAGTTTTAAGGAAGTAGACTAAGTTTTCAATAGCTCTAGTAGATTAACACAACTCAACTTTTTACCATTATGAGCTTTGAGCTCCTTCTTCAAAGATTCTTTTAGGCGAAAGCTTCTTCTAAGCCGCCTACATATCCGAAATGCAAGTTATATTCTCCGCCTTCAACATGTTATTGAAATCTTCACAAATTTTGGATTTCGTCCGTTATACCATTTATTACCCTATTCAAAACATAACTCTCCTAGCTCAAATAAATAGTTGTACATTGAAGATCCTCATCTCCTAACACAAGGAATAATCAAGCCATCATCAAACATTTGACCAGTCTTAGCGGCAATCACTTTCTTCAAGTCCAAGAAGGAATACATTACTAGCTCAATGCAAGGGAGATACCAACTTTAGTGGTATTTAAGTGACGGCGAACAAGTTGAGCACCTTAGGACAATATCGTCGCTAATGATGTCATCAGTAGTTGTCACCCTCTCCACCTCTTCCTAATGTTCCTCTTGTTGAAAGTCCTCAATCACTGTGCCGAAAAGTGCAGATGAAACATTGCCAAAGAGATCTTCATTGATTCCATGAACCTCTACATCAATAGAAAGAGAATCACTCGGAACATCAACCTTTGGAGGACCTTCCATGAAAGTCCCCAAACAGGAACAATAGCGGTTGTGCAACCAATTATTTGAGCGCTAATAAAAAATGAGCTTTCATCAAGTCCAACCTTGGCTTAATCGTCCCTCAACCCTTGGGATACTTCTCGATCAGACCTCTAATAGCACCATAGAAAAATCCAAAGCTTCGACCAAGCTGTTCTTTGGCCTTTGAGTGGAAGAATCAGTCCTCAGTAAGATCATCTACCAGTTTGTCGTCATGACAATGATGATCTCTTCTCTAAGGCTCAGAAGTAACAACCATTAAAGAACTGAATGCTGATCTTTTTACCATTTGAATGAACACAAGGTTTTCGACAATAACCTCAAGCGAGGAATTTAAAATTTGTTCTCCCGCCGATTCCTTCATCCAAACTTCTTCATATTGTGGGATGCTATCCCTGACTCCTATAATAAAATCCACAAAAACAATTATTATAGCTTAGACGTTAGAAGCAGAAGGAGCCCATTTCGAAGTAAACTTGTCAAGAGAAGAAGCCATTTTTTATAAAGGCGGGATGTCATCCCTTCGACACATTTTCACTTTTGGATGGTTGAGCTTCCAAAGTGTTTTTAAATTACCCCCTTCGAACTCTATTATAAAAAAAAAAGACAACCCCTTTAGGGCAAGGCCTCCTATTCTGAAAAGACACTCCCATCAGCATCTTCTTCTTTGCTAGTTATTCTCAACAAAGACATGACCGGAGAATGCAAAGGTGAAGACTAAAGATTAGAAACAACAGGCCACAAGAAACTACAAATCCCATATTTAAAGAAATCGAAGAGTGTGAGGTGGCACTCTCCCATTGGGTTAACATGAATCTCACAATTCAACTTCCCTGGAGGGGTTGAATGTTGCATCAAAAAAGTTATAAACACATTTACACTGTTCACATGGCTCAATAAAGTCAAGCCACTTAGCACAACCATGAAAAGAGCTCATGGCAACGAAGGTCTTCGATCAAAAGCCCCACCTTGACCAAGCCAAGAAGCCATCAAACTTTCATATGAAAACCCTTTCGTCAAACATGCATGTCTTCAATGAGTAGCAGTAGTTTCGACCAAGAGCAAAGCCTAGCATTAAAATTTAACATTTAACAATTACGAAATCACAATCTGAATCTTGAATGGGTGCATGGAAGAGCCACCATCCATTCATAGCAATTATTCACAAATTTTGTGATCATTACGTCTTCCAACATACCATAAATACTTAAAAAGCCCCACGGAGCAAGGAGGAAAGATGTTGAATTCTAAATCTCAACTATAAAGTTTAGGTGGTCAAGAAACTTGTAAACTCTCCCCCTTTAATGAAAACTTCAAGTAGCTCAGCATAACGACACTATAGTTTTTAACTTTTAGCTTTTCCATGCAGAAAGTAGTTCTGTTTTTCTTCTTTCTTTTCTTTGCATTCACTGTTCCCGTAAGTTCTACATCAACTTGTCCATACAAAGAAATCATTGTTGAACTTTGACTGGTCAAAATTTTAGCAATAATAAATATGTAATATAGACATGACAGCTGAAAGTGATGATAGAACACATCACACTAATTGTAAATGAGAGGGATGGATGACAATAAATGTTCACAAAAAGAATGTACAAATAATATATCATTCATAATAAAAAAAAAACTCATAACTTCAGTTGTGCCATGTGTATTTAAGTGTAACACTCATAACTTCAATTGTGGCCATAGAGATAATTTATAACCAGCACTGTCACCAATAGCTAAAAGAAAATTGCAAAACCATAATGCAAAAAAAAATGTAGAAAAACTAATATTATTTTAATATTAACTTAACGAAATCTTTGTAATGAACTTCACAATGCAATAATCTTTGAGACAGAATAGCTTAGGTTATTACATACAATCGGTCTTGAGAATAAGCACCTTCTATATATTGCCATTTTCCAGGATAATGGCTAAACAAATATCTAAATGAAGCAAATGAAACAAATGGCCAGCAATAGTAAGAAATTGAGAAGGAAAGGCACATACCAGCAATTCTAGTGCCTCCATAGTATAGGTTGGTCATGTCTACATCTGGGTAAACACCTTCACCAAATATATTTTTGCAAAGATCCAAATGGTATCTATATCAAAATCAACCAAATCAAATATCCAATACAACACAAGTATAGGGTAGGTTTAGATTTTGATCATGTTTTTCTTTGGAACTAACACCAGCATGACGATAACTACTTGTCTAAGACAAAATTTGGCTTTCTGTGACAGGGGAACCTTGTGTGG
Organism: Apostasia ramifera; assembly: GCA_019297695.1. Lineage (NCBI taxonomy): Eukaryota > Viridiplantae > Streptophyta > Magnoliopsida > Asparagales > Orchidaceae > Apostasia > Apostasia ramifera. The sequence goes on from JAEMOT010002226.1 coordinate 268,485, forward strand.
AAGGCTGTCATTTTTCACCAACATTAAGGGCTAGTACAATTAAAGCTAGTTTATTCATAAGTAGAGAAACTTAACAGTGTATTATGTAAGTATATTTGACCACAGTCGAGTAAAAATTTAGAAAAAGGAAAAAATGGAAAAAAACATTAAAGATGCCTATGGATCTGCCACTCAACAATTGAAAAAGGCTCAAACAAGAATTTCAGTATAGAAATTTCTTGCATAGCACTGCATCCAACTCAATCTCCTAAGCATAATAATCTTCCCAATAAGTGGTATTGGAGCTTAAATTATAAGTGCAATTATAAGATCAAACTATTACATGTGCAAGAAGGTATAGGGCCTATATGTTCAAGTATAGAAAAGACTGGGGATTAAAAATGGAGATAGAGTCCCATTTGTGAGAGTTTGTGAGCAAGTGAATTGAGTATTAGCAAGTTGAAGGAAATGAAAACTTTTAGATAAGTTACAAAATGCTTAGAATGGAACCGAAAATGGAAATATATCTAAATATACTTCGCACAGTAGGTTCTTGTTACATGTAAAAGCTGTACAGAATTTGTCAAAGACAGGCAATATACAACGATACATCATTGAAGAAAAACACCTCTCATAATCCACAGCTTTCCTAAAGATATTGTTGAGAATAGACTCAATAACATCAAGTTATTGTGAACAAAATTAAACATTAGCTTAACGGCATCTGCTGTAGTAGAGAAAATCAATATAGTTCTAAAATGTTTGCGATATTTATCTTAAAAATTCTACAATGAAATACCCACATTGGCACCAAAGGAGTGGAATGACTTACCTAGTATCGATCCTTGGAGAGCGAACACTATCATTGTTAGGTGCAACTTGGAAATATGCCACCTCAGTGCAAACTTGGAACCACCATAATCGATCACCTAGAAGTCCACATATAATAAAAGAAGTTAACATTTATAAGTTTCAAAAAGTACCATTATAACATAAATGCACAGATAGAACATAATTGACCTGTTCTTCAGAAAGGAAGCATGCAATATCAAAGGAATAGAATAACATATTACCACCCATTTCACCAAGAGACGTGTTCTTCAAATATTCCTGATTATAAGTTTGGAGAGAGGCACCAAATTTTCCAAGGTAATATTCTTTCACATACTTCGCATATTCCTCCTGCATAACCAATTTGATAGATACGATTACAATAAAATGTTACGGCTCACACAAGATGAACAACACTTCTAATGACTTTTGATTTAGTTTTATCTGAATTTCAAGTTAAATCAAACTTAATTACCAACCTTACTTTTTCATTCAAATAGACATTATACATACTATGTAGATCACATTCAATCTATTTATTTTTAGTTAATGTCTCTAATATAAAATACTCTATAACATAAACATATATATATGTAAAATATTGAGAGATTTAATGGAGAGATTTAGGGAGAAAAAATTTACATTTGATTTTTATCGATTAAAAAACAACATACAATAAAATCTCAAGGGAAGTACTTTATAGAATTTCAGAAAATATTTTTTTTTTGGCTCAATAAAGATGCCATAATACCTAAGGTATAACGTGTAGGTATTTATTGTTTCTTATTTGAACTTTTGTATTGTATTATTAATTTGAATTGGATGAAAGTTTATTCAGAATTTAAAATTTGGTTGAGATGTTACCGGAAAATGCGGATGCTCAAACATCGTGCGCGAGGTTAAAGCTGCAAAAGCGAAGCCTGGTCAATTAAATATCGTGAACGATGAACAGAACCTCGTGCACGATGATAATAGTGGGCCTTAAGTGCCGCATGTACAGCTAAGATTCAATGTTGAATCCAGGTGTTAGCTGTATGTTCAGTAGATTAACTATACCCTAAAGAGTTGATTTTGAGCTAGTATTCAACCATGCCAAGTGGCATGACCTTCATGCCATGTGTAGGAGAATCGGAAGTTTAAATGCCACGTGTCTAATGGCATGATAGTGTGTAGAAGAAAATATTTAGATTAAAAAAAATGGGGGATAATCGTTAATATATATTACTTGGCTGTGTTTTCTTTCCACTTTTCCATTCTGTTTTGTTTTTTCTGGAACTGGACAAATAGCCAAAGAAAAGAGGAAGAAATTCGAAGGAAGAGGAAGGAATTCTGGGAAGAAATCTTGATAGAAAGCTGAATAGAATGGCTGACACAAGGTAGGCAAAGCTCATACATATAAACTTAAGAATTCAAGCTTTAAATCTAGTATTTTAAGCAAGTCAAAATACATGTTATTATTTGTGGATTGGAATGCTTGGATGATGTATGAAGGTAAAGTTTTGAAGTTAATTTTTGAACTCTGAAAACTTTACAGATGTCTTGTTTGCTGAGATTTAAACTTAGATGAATGTACACTTGTGTTTAAGTGCAGAAAATGTTGTAGCTACTGGTATCGTTTTTCTTAACATTGTTAGGCTATATGTTGAGTTGATAACAGCAAGAATGCTAAGTCTAAAAGACTTGTTTGAAAAATACTTAGTTTAAAAAACCATTTAACTTATATCAATATCAATTAATTTGTTTCGTACCACTCACGAACCAAGATATTTTCGATTTTTTTCCTGACGTTGTGGTCCTACTAAACCTAAATCTACCAGTGTTCTTGTCATGCTTCAGATTTCCAATGCCTCCATTTGAGGCCTCCTTTTTGGATCTTCCAATATTATTTAGCTTCCATCCAAGTCATAGCTTCCATTGCTTACAATATTGTGATACCTGTAGACAAACAAGTACTAGAACAAAAATATAAAATAACTACCATTGATGGTTTGTTATCATCAAACTTATTAGGCTCTTGGGCAAATGATGACAAACCAAAAATTAGTGAACATGGGTAATATTGAGGTGGTAAGACTAACACCCTCTCAACACAACTCCTCCATAAGTGCATATATGATTACATATCAAAATACATACATCAATGGTAGTTATTTTATATTTTTGTTCTAGTACTTGTTTGTCCACAGGTATCACAATATTGTAAGCAATGGAAGCTATGACTTGGATGGAAGCTAACTAATATTGGAAGATCCAAAAAGGAGGCCACAAATGGAGGCATTGGAGATCTCAAGCATGACAAGAACCCTAAACTTTTTGAAATCAATAACTAAAGCCCTTATTAAAAAGAAGCCTTTATCAGAGGGCACCATCAGATAATATAACGATCAATTCTAATTACAAAATAGTTGTGACATACTGCTCACAGAATCAAGTTAAAGATAACATGCAACTGATCACATAATATAAGCATCAAATTTAGTAGGTGATATCGTCATCAAACACCAACAATTAAATGGAGGGTTAAATGAATTTGTAGTAGGAGCTTGCTTTCCTCTCCTTGAGGATGTGGACATGTTTGTTTAGAGTGATGGATTTTGAAAGAGATGAGAGGGTTACTGATCCTAGGGTTTTTGGCCTAAATGAGAAAGAGGGAGGAAGATAGGAAGAAGAAAATGGAAGATTGAGTTTTACCACAAATGGGGAGAAGGGGGAATAAGATGACGTCTCCTATGGTTTGTTCGCTTTACTACCTGGCTCCTCTTCATTGGTCTATGGATACTCCGCACATGGGATGTTTCGATGACCCTTCATAAAGCCCTTTATTGCTATATATTGCTGATTGATGGAAAGTTCAGGGAGAGAAAAGAAAATTTGTATTTAATTTTTATCAGTTTGAAAAAAGCTTATGATAAAGTTCTAAGAGAAGTGCTTTAGAAAATTTTAGAAAAGAAAGAAGTTTGCACTATCTATATTCAAGTTATCAAAGACATGTATTAAAGGGGTATTATTTGTGGTTAAACACAATATAATTTAATTAAAGATTTTTCAATTATAGTTGGACTACGCCAAGACTCAATTTTAAGTTCATATCTTTTTCCATTAGTTATGGAAGCTCTGACTACACATGTCGAAGTAACAATACCTTGGTGTATATTTTTCATAGATGATATTCTACTTATTGATAGGACTAGAGGAGAACTAAGGCAAAATTTGAGTTATAAAGAAAAATCTTAAAATTAAAAGATTTTCGTTTTAGCAAATTACAAATTGAGTATATAAAGTACAAATTTAATCAAGATAGAAGTATTTCTATTAATGAGATGACAATTAATAGTCAAATTATTAGGAAGAGTGAGCGATTTAAATACCTTAAATCAATTATATAAAATAACAGTGAAACAGATGAGATGTTATTAACAAAATTCAAGTGGAATAGCTAACACGGAGAAATGCTTCCAGTGCGTTGTGATAAAATTTCGCTTAAATTTAAAGGTAAATTTTACAAAAGAGTTGTAGGACCAGCAATGTTATATGGTGCAGAATATTATCTAAAGGATTCGTGTCATAATTGATTCGACAAGTTTTACGCTGGCTGTCGACTGCCTAACGCAACCCTCCGCGTTTCTCATCCGGGACTTGGGACCCGGCAACGGTGCAGAATATTATCTCACAAAGCAAAAACACACAAGTAAAATAAGTATCACAAAGATGATGATGCTAAAGTGGACAGGAGTATACACGAAAAGATAGAATGAGAAATGAGTATATTCATGAGAAGGTTGAGGTAGCCTCAATTGAAGATAATTTCTGGGTGAGATGGCTTAAATGGTTTGGATATATAAACCGTGGGGTTGAGGTAGCCTCAATTGTGAATAAACTCTGGGTGAGATGGCTTAAATGGTTTGGATATATAAACCGTGGGCCGATAGAAACTCCAATAATGAGAGTTGGGCCATTGGATTTTGTCTATGTTAAAAGAGAGAAAGACCAAATAAAACGTGGCAAGAAAATATTAGAAAGGATCTCACATATTTGGAGATAAATGAAGACTTGTTATTTGATAGAGCCCAATGAAAATAAAAGATTTATGTAGTTGACCTCAGCTGGTGGGGTAAAGACTTGGTTGTTGTTGTGTGTTCCAATTCATCATTGTATAAAATTTTTGGATACAACCTGTCATTGGATCATCTTTCAAGATTTCAATCCAAAGTTATGGAACTAGTTTTTTTTTAACTATATGTTCAATAGATTCATGTAAGATTATATTCCTTAAGCAATAAAGAGTGTAAGAGAAAAAGACTAGAATAAATTACATGAGTACACACTAGAAACATAAGCCAATTTTTAGAAATATAGGATCTCACTATTTTAGCATAGAGTACGAAATACAAAAAAGCGATGGTGTATTTGTAGCCTGGCTAGTGCTTGGCATATGCATTGTAAATTTATCCTTCTCTTGTGTGAACGAAGGGTTTCTCCATCAATGCCAGAACTAAAAGGCATCGATACTTCTTAACCTTTTGTTTGCCCTAGATGTTCCTACAACATTAGGTACAGCAGATTATATTATTATTGTGTTGAATCATATATTATTTAGTTTATCAAATATCACTTTTCTTTTATTTTTTGTTTATATTTATTGAATCATGTATATTTTATCTTTTATGTTTATGTAATATGTATTTTCTTAAATTTAAATTGTTGTTATTATAATAGTATTTGACGTATTATACTGTGTCCATGTCCTATGGTTTGAAAAGTCGTGCCCAACGTTGCACCATGTCGTGTCTTTGTGTCTCCGTGTTGTGTCTGTGTTTCATAGGGAATATAAGATTTTCAAGTGATGATCACCAAAAGAGCAAGTGAATATATGAAAGAAAAGCAAATATGAAGTCATATGCTATTAGTGTTGAAACCCGAACATTTCCGTTCGAAATGTCCACTACTCAAATGAAAGCCCAAAAAGAAGAAAAAAGAAGGCCAAGAAAGGCACATGGAGCGACTTCAAAACTTTACAAAGAGGACGTCAATCTATGTCTAATGGCATTAGAGGAGGAGGAACTAGAAAACGTAAATGGTTAAAACAATATTGAGTTGGAAGATTCCTTATGTGAACTAATCAAGGTTTTAAAACCAAATTTTGGTTTCGGTTTCGTTTGCAAATAAGAAGTATCAGTTTCAGTAGTTTTGACATTTTTGATAGTTTCAATTTCGATAATGTTGACATAATGCATTGTATGATTTTTTATTTTTGACTCAAAAGTTTTATGTTTTAAGAAATTTTGTCCTAAAAACATGAAAGTTTCGACCAAAATAAAATGGGTGAGTTCAAGATCAGTGTTAACAAAAATTGAAACGAAATTGATAAAACTAATCGGTTTTGACAAAACTTAAAACCATGAAATTAATTATTAAATTCAAAAATTTGAGGAATAAGTATAGAAATCTTGAAATTGAGCATGACAATCATGCAGTTTTGTTGATTGAGCTTAAGGTATCCTTAGATTAAATTAAAGCCTCGTTTTGTTTGAGGGTTAAATTTTGGACAAGAAAAAAAATATTTTATCTTATAGATTTAATGAAAAAGAAATTTAGTTTAATATTAAGAAGTGTGTAAAATGTGAAATAAAATTAATTCTAATATTCATATTTGTGTTGGATGTGAAATAAATTTAATTTTTATAGTTGAAATTTGTGTTGAGCTAAAAAAAAGCCCAAACCAAACGAGGGTAGATATAACATTAAAAAAAAGTTAGGGAGTTCAAAAAGAAAGCATCATGATTTGTATGAGAATTTTAATCATCCATTAGAAGTGTGCGAGTATGAGTTTCATGCACGCGTGAAAGATTATGGGAAGTAATGGAAGAAAACATCTTGAAAAAGCATTTTGAAGGTCATAAGCACTTGTACGTATCATCTAGAAGATCATTCATGACACATAGGAGAAAAATTGAAAAACCCATGATGCATGCACTTCCTAATGTTAGATGTCATTATTGCAATAAGATTAGTCTTGTAGCTTATGCATACCATATTAGAAAAACTTTTGAAAATCACACTTCTGCATGGATCCCTTAAGGATCATCTTCCTCGCATTGTTCTTTTTGCACTAGACTTTTGTACTCAAATTAGTTTGGATACCAAAATTAAAGTCTAATTCTTTATTGTATGTATCCCTCCAATCAAGGGCACGTGGAGGTATGTGGTATTTGGACAATTGGTGTTCAAGACATATGAGTGGAGATAAGAGTTTATTCATTTCATTGGAAACAAGTGAAGAGGGCCTCTTCACTTTTGGAGACGCTTGAAACGAAAAGTTATTGGAATTAGTAAATTGAGAAATCCTCTTCCAGTTATACAAATGAAGTTTTACTTGTAGGTGGGTTAAAACACAATCTTTAAAGCATTAGTTAATTTTGTGACAAAGGTCACAAAGTAATCTTTGATTCTAAGGGCCTAGTTGGCAAAGAGACCAATTTAGTCATGCCATAAAAAGTGTGAGCTTGCCTTTAGATAATAGTACAACAATTTGAATAAATTTGATTTAAGAAGTGATGAAGGCATATTTTTCGGATACTCATCTACTAGCAAAGCACATAAATTTTACTAAAATGACACTTATGGTGGAAAAGTCCATACATGTGGACTTTGATGCTTCTTGTGATGAACTTGGCAAGTTTGAGGATTAAGCATTCAAAGCAAAGAACAAATCGAAAACAAGCAATGGAAACTACAAGATACTACTCAAGAACTACCACAAGTTTACACTTGATCTTAGCCAAAAGCCCAAGAAAGGTAACTACCAAGGATTGGAAGTATATGAACCCAAAGAGGTTAATTATAGGTGACCTAGAAGAAGGTATTTGATCCATCAAACATAATTTACATTATTCTATTTTATCTCCAAAACAGAACCTATGAGCATAGAAGAAGCATTAAGTGATGAGTTTTGGAGAGTAGCAATGCAGGAACTTATCCAATTCGTTAGACATGATTTTTGAGACTTTGTTGTGATGCGGGATAATATGCGTAATGTAGTTGTAGTCCTAATTAGAGATCAGTAAATAATTTAACAGACGAATATAAAATTTATCCAGGAATATTGTTGATGATAGTTATATAATAATTAAGAAATCACAGGTTCGAGAAGTAAATCGATTTCAAAGATTCAGAAATAAGCCAAAATGATATCTGGTAAATTTACCAAATGATTTTAGAGTAACTATATCTCAACAAATCAGACCCAGGGTACGCGGTAATATAGGCATTCTCACAACATAATATTACCCAATAGCAATTTAATCACACAGTAATGTTCAGGTCGCACAAGTGAGCAAATCAAACAGTCTCAATAACAAATACCATCGCAAGATCTCGTAGGATTTCCGAAATATTCAATCGATGTTCAGACTTACCTTCAAGAGAAGAATCTGGGCCTCAAGGATGAATTGCAGCAATTCGGGGATCGTCTGACATATCGGTGATACAATGAAATTCGGCGGAGGCAAGCTGGGCAAATGGTCGCGGCTGGTTGTCGGAGCACGGGCTGTCGGGAAGGACGGCAGCGTGGTTGTCTGCGCACGCCGGTGATTGGTGGGCTGTCCTGAGATGAGGGCAGTGGTTGGCAAACGGAGCGAACGTGGGTCTCTGTACGACGTGTGAGGCGAGACCACGTTCAGACAAGGAGTGCTGCCGGCGGTGGAGTGGAGCAGAGCGACTAGAGCGGCGACGTCGAAGTTGTCGGCGTCGTCGGATGGCCTGCGGGGAGACTGGGGTGGAGGCAGAGTCGGGCGAGCGCCCGTAGGCGGCGCTCGGGCTCGGCAAGGGCTGCTGTCGATGGAGGAGCAGGGCGGCAGCAGCGTCGCCGGTGGTCGGCGGGCCGACAGGGGGGCGGCGGAGGCAAGGCGGGCGAACGCACAGCGGAGCAACAACAGGCGACGCGCGAGCGATTTTCCCGAGCCGGCAGAGAGGAAGAAAGGAAAATTGAATTTTAGGGCTGGAAAATTGCAAAATGGGGACTGGACTTTGATTGGTTTAAAACTGAGAATTGCGAGGGAGAAGTGTTGGGAAATTCCTCAAATTACTTTAAGGTATTTAGGGATTTTCACCCAAGTTCCCAACCCTTCCCTTCACCGGGATGTAACACACAGTAATTCAAACACAAAATAACTTTATTCCAAGATTAAAAAAAATAATACTAGTCCATGCCTTTATATAGGCTTATTACAATTGAAATTCAAAATGCAGAAATAAATGCGAGAATAAAATGGATCACAATCATGCCAAATAAAAATGTCTTTAAAAAGAAGTAAATAAACGAAATCAGCCCAAAAATTGGAATATTCCCATTCAAATCAATTTATTGATTTAAATGGGGATTTTCAATCCACTGGTCACCCACCAATCGTGCCTGCTGTCAAATCTGCAGATATCAATCCTCCATCCAGATCGACGCCACATGGTGAGATCTCAGACGTCGAGTGTAGACCTTGCCTGGAATAAATCGATGGTCCAATGTCATCGTGTCCTCACCATATTGCTTGATCCGATAATCGTTTGGTCATAGCCACTGAAAATGGGTATTCAAGAATAAAGGTAATCACTGAGAGTGAGAGTTAGAAACAAGACTAGGTTTGTAGCAAAAGGATTTAATCAAATTGAGGGAATAGATTTTGAGGAGACTTTGCACTCATAGCTAGATTAGAAGCTATTCCATTGATACTAGCATACTCATCTCATAAACGTTCCAAATTATTTCAAAAGGAATTTAAAAGTGTGTTCCCAAATGGAGTTATTAGTGACAAAGTCTTTGTAGTGGCATTGAGAAGCATGAGTTTCCAGATAGAGTTTTTAAGTTGAAGAAAGCTCTATTTGGGCTAAAACAATCCATAAGAGCCTGGAACGAGAGGTTAAGTTCATTCCTTGAAGAAAACGATCTTATTTATAAAGAAAGTAGAAAATGGTCTTTTACTAACTTAAATATATGTGAATGACATAATTGTTGATGCTACTAATGATAATTTGTGTCAAGAATTTTTCGGATAATGAGTAGGGAATTTGAGATGGGTTTAATGGGGGAGCTCAACCACTTTCTTGGGCTTCAAATCTAGAAAGAAAGGGGAGGAACTTTTTTCTCATAAGCAAATTACACTATAAAGTTACTGAAGAGATTTGGATATGAGGAGCTCAAAGCAAAGAGAGTGCTAATGAGCATTTGAATCAAGCTAAACAAGGATGAGAATGGTGAGGATGTTGATCGAAAGTTCTATAGAGATATGATCAAATTACCTTTATATTTAACCACAAGTAGACTCGATATGATGTTCAATATTTGTTGTATGATAGATTTCAAATATCTCATATGGAGTCGTACCTAGTTGCAGTTAAGCACATATTTAGATGCTTTTGGGAGAACTCCAATATTAAGTCTCTAGTACCCTAGAAATCTAGTTGCATGTTTACTAGCACAATATTCAGATGTTTGACATTGCTAGATGCAAAGCACCTTAGGTACTTCTTTCAAAAAAGCACTTTAAGCACTTTAAGAACTTGTCAATTTTTATGAGAGAGCCCAATTTCTTGATTCAAGAAGAAACAAAACTCTATGGCATTGTCCACCAAAGAGGAGTATGCGTTCTAGGAAGTTGTGTTTCACAAATCCTTTGGCTCACATAACTCAAGGACTACAACTTAACATTAGAAAAGTTACACCTAAGCGTGACACCATTAGTGTAATAAGTTTGAGTGAAAATCCTATTCAACATTTTAGAACCAAACATATAGATATCAGGCGCTACTTTATAAGAGATCACGTGGAAAAAGGACACAGAGAATTAGAATTTGTAGAATTAAAAAAGCAAATAGCAGATATTTTTTACCAAACCATTACCCAAAGATAGGTACATAACACTTAGAAGTGAATTAGGAATCATTGATCCACTTGCTTGAACGTCTTTCTTTTAGTGTGAAATTATAAATATAATAAAAAATCAAAACTTAAAATCAAAGATTGATTTTGTCTGGATGTTTGTCAAATGACATAATCAGACTATCTGGATAAAGCCAAACACAGCTGGCAAAAAAGGTAATCAAGAAAAATGGCAAATAATTGTTCGGACAACAACGATCAGACAGTTCAATGAGAACTAAACATTCAGAGCAGGCTATTTGATATTAATGGGTTTTGAAAAAGTCGAAATAGATTATTGGCCAGTTACCAAACTGTTTGATTTGACACTCTACTATTACAACGTAATGTCTACTTGATTACTCTTTGTCAAAATATTAAAATATGACTCATTAATTTAAAACCTCTATAATTAGCATAATCCTGCACATTATTTTTATTCTCGAAATTGCACATGCATTAAAAAAATTATAATTGATGAAAATAATTCCTGATTTCTATTGACACTAGCAAATTAGTATTCGACGATTCGTCATCCAACAATATACAATCCAATAATGAGTTTTTTTTTTTTAATCAATAATAAGAGTAAATTTGAAGCTGTCTAATTACCATGAACTAAAGGCCATTTCAAAATATAACATAGCTAAAAAATCAAAATTAAATGCTTAATCTATTGGGTTAACAAACTCATTTCAAAAATTCAGTGCTTAGCACAACCCTTTTCAAAAAATAATGAAAAATTAAAATAGCCATAAATTCAAATATCAAAAATCCATCAAGACAACATTTTATGTTGGATCCACACAAATATCTTCTTCATCACCATCTTTTTCATCTCCTTTCTCTTTATTGTCATCTACCAACATAATTTCAAGATCAAGCTGATCAAGGGACAATTTAACAACTTCAAATATATTTTATCCTCTACGAATTACATTCCACTTAGAGCAACATCCCAGATTTTGGAAGCACCTTTCATATAGTGCTTGTTCTTTCTAAATAAAAGGCGCAAATTACTGTGAAAAAAGACTATATCTTTAGCATGTTGTCGCTTAAATCTTAAGCACATTGTGGACAATCACCTTGATTTTAAGCTGTTGGTGCATAAAGTTCACTAGCTACTTTTGAATGACCTTGTGCACCTTTTAGGTACCACATCTCTTGTCAATTTGGCCTACTAGAGCCTTATTTATCATCAAAATCAACCACTCAATAGAATTTGTAAAGTCTCCCTTTCAAATCAAGCCTGCATACATCAAAGTTCTTTGATTTTCAAATCTTTCATGTTGGTTTTTTTTTATTTAAAGTTACTGTTATCATTCAGGTCAATGTGCCACACTCTAGGAGTTTGTACTTTTTACCTACAATTACTCATAATACTCAAATTGGGTGTGTGCTTTGTGTGTGTGTGAGATATCAGACTTGATTAATGGTCAGAAAGCCTGATAGGCCTGCCATGCCTGACACCTATTCGGGCGGTTTAAAAAAATACTTCCGCGAGATTTTTTCAGCACTTTTTCGCATAGAAATCTTTCAATTACCACGCGCACCAGCCGATCATTCCTCTCACATTTCATGCCCGGGTTTCCCTCAATAATATTAACGCCTCCATTGATCTTCAGCAGCAATCTGCTGCTCGGCCTCCGCTGCTCGGCCTCCATTGCTCGGCCTCCACTGCTCGGACGCTGAGATCCATTGCTCGGCGTCCACTGCTCGGCCTCCATTGCTCGGCGTCTGCTGCTCAGCCTCCATTGCTCGGCCTCCGCTGCCCGGACGGCGAGGCCTCGGCTGCTGGGCCTCCGCTGCTCGGTCTCCGCTTCTAGCTGTCATTGTCCGCTCGTCGACCTCAAAAATAGCCCGTCGTCCTCCATCCCTCAGCCGCAGCCCTCCTTATTTCGCTCACCGCCATAGCGCCATTGATTTGGTATGTTATTGCCATATTTTTTTTCTTGTGTTCTGATTTGAGCTGCTCTCTCTCTCTCTCTCTCTCCCTTCACTTTCTTCTTGAGGTGTAGCTGTCGTAGGCGGCAGTGGTAGCAGCATGTAGCTAATGAAGAGAGCTGTGGGCATAGCCTCTCCCACACACGTCGTCCCTTGCCATGATATGGCTGTTTGTAGTTAGTAAATGCTCTCTTCCTTGAGCCTGCCATTCCAAAAATGGCTTCCATCACCTTTTGATATTACCAAAGTATGTATGTTGGATGCCTAGAACTGTTTGATTATGGAAGCCGGTGCTTTGGCGTAGAATGCGGTGATGGATAGCAAGTAAAATTAAGGATGAAGTTTTTGGATCATGGGTTTTGATCCCAACTTTGGGGGTTTTCTGTTTGATTACTAAAAGGCTTGATCAGAGTAAATACTTATCGAATCTAACTTTACAAAATTTAGAATGGTAGCTTGTGCTGCTGTCGATTCCAAGTTTGAGCTTCAGTCTTGGTTCTCGTTTTTTCTTATCTGAATTTATGTTGATAGTTGGTTTGTATCTGGATATTTTACCGGATTGGGAGGAGAGAGAGAGAGGCGCCTCTCTCTCTTCTCCCAATACCTACGGGCGATGCCGCGGCCGCGCGGCGTGTGTAACCCACCGGCGGCCGTGCTGCC